>JAQQSB010002262.1:0-25993 GCA_029721515.1 Synanceia verrucosa
ATATTTTGTCTTTTTTTTTTTTAAATTTCTTTTTAAAAAAAATTAAAGTTTTCTTTTTAAGGGGGCTAAATAACCGGGTTGTTAAATCTCATTTTCTATTCTCAGAAAGCTCTAATGCTTTTTCAATTAACTCCATAATTAATAATTTAAAGTGTTTTGTAATTCAGCTATTTTTTCTGGAGTGCTGAACTTACCTCCAAAATACGATGTTACTGTAGAAAGAAGTATCATCTTTAATACCTCTAGAAGAAACACATAAATGTTTAGCATCTATAATAACTAAGCTACGTCTTCTGTGTTTAAAATTGACTTTAATTCTCTCTGCAATTTGATTTGTTAAACGCTCTTGAACTTGAGGTCTTTTGCATAGTATTGTACTATTCTATTTAGTTTTGACAAACCAATTACTTTTCTGATGAAATGTAAACAACATGTGCTTTACCAATAATTGGAACAAAGTGATGCTCGCAATTAGAATAAAATGTGATGTTTTTTTCTACCAACATTTGGTTGTATTGATATTTATTATCAAACAAAGCCACTTTTGGTTTGTTAGCAGGATTTAAGCCAGAAAAAATTTCATCAATATACATTTTTGCAACTCTTTTTGGAGTTCCTTTTAGAGAATCATCAGTTAAATCTAAACCCATAACATCCATTATTTCTGAGAATAAATTTTCTATTTTTTCTTTCTTTTGTTTGTCTGAGAGCTTAAAAGCATCTTTTTTCATTGGAGTTTCCTAGACCTGTAAATAGATGATGTCCTCACCAATTTCACTAAATAGAAAAACCATTTAATTTTTTCTGATACTTCTTTTCTTTAAGTATTACTTACTGTAATCATTTTTGTTCTTTTTAATGTGCTGTCTTTAAGTACTCCTAATCTTAAAAGCAAAGCACTGTTATCTTTTTGCTATAGAGTTATTTGATATTGTTTTTGTCTTGAACATTTGAATCTTCCTTTTTCAAAAGATCTTGAATTTTTGATGTTTGTTTTTCTGCCTTGTACTCTTTTCTCCACATTTTGAAACTGCTAGGTTTCATTTCTCTTCGCATTAAATCAATTACTTCTTGTTCTTTTAAATCAAATTGATATTCAATTGCTTCAAAGTGGTTCTGTCTTCCCAAGCCATTTCTATAATTCTGTCAATTTCTATTCCATTCAACTTCATTTTTAATAGAATTAATTAGATAACTTCATAGAAATTATATTGCTTTGTCATATTCAATTTTTAAATCAACTATTTTGTCGATAAATTTTCTGTTTTCTTTTAACAACTTATTATTTTTAAATCTTACAAAATTTCCTTGTGCATGAATGCTTAAACCATCTGTTTTGTATGTGTGTAGCTGATAAAAAGGTATTGCCCAACTAAAGTTTTGTAAGCCTTTATTAATGTGAATTAAAATACCTTTTTCTCTTAGCTCAATATTTGCATAATTAATGTCAGAAATTTTGTTGATGTATTTTTGAAATTTACTACTCACTTCTGTTATTATCATCCTTTTAGAACCTACACCTTTCATTTTTAATGCCGAAAAAAGAATAGGGTTTACCAATCAAATTACTGATGATTTTAGAGTTTTCTTTATTTGTATGTGTAGTATTTAATATCACATTGTAAAAGTAACTAAAAAATATTTATGTTTAACTATATTTAAAATAAGTTAAACATAAATTAACAAAATTTTATCATATTTGTTTTTAACCTTTAATCATTTTTGAGCATCCCTTTTCTATCAGAAATAGTATGTTTTTTTAAGATTCTATTATTCTCTTGAGCAACATCTTTATGTAATTTCATTTTCCACAGAACATCACTTGCTTTTTTTCTTGCTAGTTTAACATCAACAATAGGTAATGGATAGTTTGTGCCTAATTTAAAACTGTTAAATTGCTCATCTAAAGGTGTCATTAGATAAGGTTCATGAATAAAAGGTAGAGGTAAACTTGCTAGTTCTGGAACCATTTTTATATAAAAACTGCATCTGTATCATGCTCTAAACTATTTTTTATAGGATTGTAAATTCTAATATTATTAATACCTGTTTCTGCTGCTTGCATTTGTAATTGAGGAAAATGAATTCCAGGTTCAAAATCTAAAAATAATTGTGATAAATGTTGAGAAAGCATCTTGCCAAGGTTGCTATAAAATATGAGTAAAAAAGAGACTAACATTGAGCGCATTCTAAAATTTAAAAAGCCAGTTTCAATTTAAACACGCATACTTGCATCAATTAAAGGAAAACCTGTTTTTGCCTTCTTTCCAAGCTTTGATACTCTAAAGAAATACTTTTTTTAGTTTATGATAGCCTTTATTTACACTTGCTTCTTGCATTGTATGCTCCATTTCAAATTTTGAATAAAATGTGCTTGCCATCTTAATCTAGAGAAATAAAAGCACCTAAATGTTTTTTTATTATCCTTGTTTTTATGCTCTAAAGACTTTTTGAAAAATTTGACGAATAGAAACGCAACCCCAAAAATATATGGAGATAATCTGCTTGTACTTTCTCTAGATAAAGCAGGTTTAGAAATATGAAACATGTAATTTTTATATCTACTTTTAAAAAAAGTATTAGCATACTTCCAAGCTGTGGTTGTACCTCCTTTTTGAAAATTTAGATTTTCTGGTGTTTCTAAATCTTCAGTTTTAAACTGATTTTCTAAAGAGATAATTTCTTGAATAGAGATTAGTTTTCTAGTTTAAATTCATTTTTAATTTGATGACTAAACATGTAGTTATCCCATTTTTTCAAACCAATCATCTCTATTTACTAATCCTCTTAAACCCATTATTATTGTTCTCAATCCAATTTATAGAATTATTTCTACAGTATCTTGCAAAGTCTTTGTCTCTATTATATGTTATAAGTAAACCAGTTTCTTGATGAGAAAATACACTGTTTATTCTGTAATGATTTTGTAGTTGATTAAACACAGTAATAACTTCTGATGTTATTGCAAGCACTTTAGAGTTAAACTTATTTAAATCGTTGTTAATATCTGTAATAGATTGTTTTATAAAATTCCAATGAGCGTTGATGATAATGAGGGTCATTTATTAGAGAATTTTCAAAAAACATAAAGAAATAATGTGCGTCTGTTAGATTGTGTAGCGTTAAAAATTGCTTCATTATCTTGCAAACGCAAATCACGTTAAACCAAACAACATTTATTTCTTCTTTATTAATATTCATTTATATTTTTGATAATATGATGTGCCTTTTTATTAATTTTAATTCTGTCTTCTGCAGACATTTTATTTAACAAACTATACATCATTTTCATTCTAAATTTGATGATAATTGCTTTTGTTTTTCGTCTAAAAATTCCAATATAAAGAGTTGAAAGGACAAGCATCATCATCAAATTTTTTAGTTTTATAACTACAAGCATCACAATAATTACTCATTTTATTGATGTAACTTCCACTGAAACATAAGGTTTTGTGGCAATTTTCCACCGTCAACCAAATTGACTCATTCCTCTTGTGTTTGGAAGCTGAACCCACTCAATTGCATCTACATAAACTCCTAAATACCAAGCATCAACTTCATCAGGATTCATGTTTGTGTTAACAGAGCAAAATTTCCAATAATCATTAAACGTTGAATGTGGTGTGCATAACCATTGTTTAAGGAATTATTGATAGCATTTTTAAGCAATTCTATTTTGGTTTCCTGTCCAGAAAAATTTGGAAGTTGATTAGTGTTTTTAGAAAATTTTCTTTTTGTAATTTGGCATTAACATCCAATACATACCTCTCATATATTCTCTCTCCAGCCTAAAATTTGCCCTAATAAAACCTTCTACTTGAGAGATGTGAATTCCGTTTTGTTTCTCTAAAAGTTTCTAAAACTTGGGTTGATAATTTCTTTTGGAGAAATCATTTTGTATTCATAGCAAAGAAATTCTTGGTAGTGAAACAAGTAAATTTGATTTGTATGCATAGTATCTTGATAATCACCAAAATGAATAAGTAAATGTTGGCAGAAATAAGATAATTGTTGCAAAGCATTTCTCTAGAAATTGGATACTCAAAATACTTGGCATTAATATTTCCAAAAGTTTCAATTTTAGCTTTTTTTATTTCAGTTAAAATATCTGAAACATTATTGTCAAAGCTTTTAAATGGAGGAATTAAAGTGTCACCTTTCCATTTTTTTCTATTGCTAGCATCATAATTCCATTTGCCACCTTCAGGTTGATTGTTAACCATTAAAATTTGATGTTTTTTGCGCATATTTCTATAGAAATTTTCCATCAAAAATTGCTTTTTGCCTTCGAAAAAAGAGTTCAATTCATCTCTTTCTGTATAGAAATGCTCTGTAGAATAATGAGCTGTTTCTATTTCTGTATTTTTGCAAAACTCTTTTAGCTGGTGGTCTAATCTATATTCATCAGGATCTAAATATTCCAAATTTTTTTTAATGTCTTTGTTTTTAGAGATAAGTTTTGCTAAATTTTTTAGCTAGGTTATGTGTATTTTCTTTATTGTTTATCTGATAATATATTACTGTATGATTTTGTTTTGTAACTCTTTTTGCAAAGTTTTGCATTGCTGCAAAAAAGCCAACAACTTTTTTTGTATGTGGTGTTTTACACTCTCAGTTTCTTGTTTCATTTCAAAATAAAACAATAAATAACATTTTGTTCGTTTTTAAACCAAGAATGTTTGCTGTTTAATTGATCATACAAGAATTAATCGTAAAGTTTTCATCTTAAAATAATGTCTTATCTAGCCATAAATTTCTGTATTTATGATTTTCATCATAACGTTTTGCTTGCAATTGTGTGTTAAATTTTCTGTCTCTTGGATCGTTTCCAACTCCTGCAACATACATCCAGTTTCCATAGTTGCTATGTACATCATAATCTAATAAAACAGATTCAAAATAAGCAGCTCCAATTCTCAATCTTGCAGTAATTCTTTAGTAAAATAAGAAGCAACATTTGTCTTCCTCTATTACTCATCCAGCCAGTTTTTTTGAGTTCTATCATGTTTGCATTTACAAAATCGTCATTAGTTTGTCCATTTATCCATTTTGAGATGATTTTTTTATCTGAATTCCATTGATATTCTCTGTTTAAAATTCCACCAATTTTAAAGATTTTATTCTCATATTTTAAAAAATATATTTGAAATAATCTCTCCAAATCAATTCAAAAATCACCCAGTAAGTAGATTGATTTTTGGTAATATTTTTTTCATATTCTTTAATTTTAAAGTAAATGGTTTTGGCTGACAAACTTCCGTTTGCCAACCAGGGAGAAAACTTTGTAGAGTAATCTTTACCCAATAAACCATTTCTTGTTTTTGTAAAAACTAACCTTTTGAGTTTCAAAAAATAATAATTAAGTCTTTTAAAGCTTCTGATTCTCCTCCTTTAAAAGGAAAGCTGTTTTAAAATTTATTCACTAAAATCTTTAAAACCAAAGTCAGATAATGTAGGAATTGATGTATTATTTTAATCCGATTTTCTTTTGGCACTTCTGTAACTCTAACTTCTTTTTTGTTACAGTTACAAACTTTTCTAGTTTTTTTCTGAATGATGTAAATACATTTGGGATGTTTTCAAAATTTTTGAGACTGTATTTGGATGATATAAAAACTGATCAAAATCTTCTGTAATTCTATCTTGTTGTCTAGTGTTTTTTTGATGAGTTGATTGGTTTCAATTTCATCTCTAGTCCATTCTTTTGCGTGTAAATAGAGTTTATAGAAAAATCTTTACATAGCTTAGAAATCTTATTTTCAGGAGCATCAAAATAGGTGAGGAGTGTAATGTTTAGGTTTGCTAAATTTTGTTTTAAATCTGTTACAGTTTCAATCAAAAATTGAGCTCTATGTTTTTCTGTTTTTTTAAATCCGAAGTTATCTTTTTTAAAATATTTTGGGTCAAAAAAATACACAGCTATCACTTGCTGGTTTTCATCAATTGCTTTTAAGAGAAACATTATCATGAATTCTTAAATTATTTCTAAACCAAACTAATCTGTTTCTTCTTTTCTGTTGCTGCTGCATTTTTTTGCTACAATATTTTACGTTCTCCCAATTTTTTCCCCCATTTTTTCTCCAAGTAAATGGACGCTTACAAACTGTACATATTTAGTTGGAAGTATATTCTTTACTTTCAATCTTTTCTTTGGTCTTTGATAACTCAGTTGTTTTTTAAATTTTGGAATTGCATAGGTGTCTAATCCATTAATAGTTGCAATATTTCCTTTTGATAGATTGATTAAACCATCATTTGAAGTAATTCTTCTTTAACATATAGTTCTTGAATTTGAGCAACAATTAGCATCACATCATTTGAAGGAACATAAATTTCTTCAATAAATTTCATGCTCATTTGTACAGGAGCATTTTTTACAAAGGGTGCTTTATGTTTCCCTTTAAATTCAGGTTCTAAATTTGTAAAATCAAATTCAGAAATATCATTTGGATACTTTGCAGAAGTATGGTGTGCATCTTCAATTATATCTTCCCAAATATGATTAATGGTAAAATATCCAGTTTCTTTTAGGTTTTTATGAGTATTTCTAGGAACAGTAGTTGGTCTTAATATAAAACCTAATGTTGGTGGATTTGAACCTAAATGCGTAACAGAACTAAAAATAGCAACGTTAGTTATTCCTTCATTTGATATTGAACCTAGTAAGTTTGCAGATTTAAATCCAGAACAACTGTTTATTAAGTTTATTCTATAAATTTTGTTGAGTTCAGAAATATCTTTATTATCAAAAAATTGCATATTTTTTTTGTGATTTACACAAGATATAAAATGTTTAATTTAATTGTAAAAAGTTAAACAAAAAATAGAAGATTAAAATTTTATCCAATAATGATAAAGGTTCTATTTATCATCTTGATTTTACAGAAAAAAAAAGAGTTTAAGGTAGTTCTAATTCTACAAGAACAAGATTATGATGCTGAAGAGCATTTTTTTCTATCCCATTTTCTAAATAAGTATCCCCAAATTACAGCATTGTAATTTACTTTATCATTCAGTGTTTGGTAACAAAAATATAATCAATTCTTAGTTCTTTATGGGTATTGTTTTAGGTGTTATTTGCCATTCATTAAACGTTTGATGATAATCAACTTTGCTTAATGGCAATTTTGTTTTTGCTATATGTTGTAGGTATCTTTTAAGTAATTAGAGCTGTTTAAAATGTTGTATGCCTCAGAAAGATAAATCAATATTTAAATCGCCCATAAATATAACAGGAGCATCTTTGGCAATTTCTTGTAGTTTTTTTACAACTATTTCTGCACTTTTATTTCTAGTAATTTTATTGGCGTAATAAAAATGAGTGTTAAACACATAAAATATTTTGTTAGTAGATTTATCTCTAAATTTTAAGTACAAACCTTTGCTTTTCCACCCCAAGCAGCTTTAAATAAGTTTTTGGAGGAGAATTTGGTGCTTTAAGTGACAACCAAAAACTTCCTTTTTTTTCTAATGTAAACTTTTCTTTTTTGTAAAAAACATCATGATGATGACTTGTTCTACTATTGGATTTATCATCATCAGTAAGTCCATATCTATGATAATCAACTAAAATTGATGACAATTCTTTTACTTGATTTTCAAAGGTTCTTGTACTCAAAATATCTAAATCATATTTTGTTATTATTATTTGCAGCAACATGTTTTTACACTTTTTCCAAGAATGCCCATTTTTAACATCTTGATTATTTTGATACCTAACATTATAAGTACCAATTTTATAAACATTGTTTTTGAACATCCCTGTTAAGAAAAAAACAACTAAAAATGAAAATAAAAGGTTATTAGCTAATTTGTTATCAAATTTCATTATCAATTAAAAACTAAAACTAATTGGATTTTGATTTGGATTGATTCCTTTTCTTTTTGCCAAAGATTTTTATCTGGTTCACCAACCATTACTGTATAAGTAGCAGAATCATCAAACACTTTTGCTTTAAAGTATTTTTATTTGCTCTTATAGTGTAAATCAATTCCTTCATTTTTTCATTAATAATTTGAATAACAGGATTTGTTAAACCTTCAATCTTAATTTCTGGTAAATAGGTTTTTGCTAAACGATTGTAGTTGTCTTCTTGCTTAATTACAATTGGCCAACCGGGATATTGTGCTTCTAATTTTGTAGGGGTCTTCAAATCTTTTAAAACATTCTGTTTTAATTGTTCTATCTTTTTATTAAAAGTAACTAAAACCATAACCCCTACAGCTCTGTTGTGTAGAATTTTAGGTTCTTTTGTGCATATTATGAGGATTTGCAACAGCTTCCCAACAGTCCTTTTATTACCAAAACCATCTTCATGATTTCCTGTATAAGCAGGTTTTTTATAGGTGTGATGAGAGCTATCTACTTCTGGCCAAAAACGTCTAGGCCAAATATTATTTAAAGCTGGACCAGCAAAAGCAAAACCACTATCTCCATGTGTATCTAAACCATATTGTATAAAAGATGCTAAATGTTGATCTCCTGCAATATGAAAAGAAAATGCTTTTCTAATAATTTCTACAGCTTTGTCTCTTTTGTTAGATGGCCAACCATTAGAATCCATATCTACAGTTGGTCTATCACCTTTTACATAATCTCCAATGTCTGGTATTTTTAATTTAGGAATTACAGCTCCTGTTTTTGCTCCTTTGGTAGTAAAGTGCCACAGTTGCAAAATTGGTTTGCGATAAAACAGCTTTCATTTGTGCTCCATTTGACCAATCTTTAACCCATTCTTCTAAAAAATGTTCTTGTCTTTCACCTAATAAATTGGCTTCTAAATTTTTGTATTGTTTAATGTCAAAATTGTCTGCCATTATCCAACCATTTCTAACTTTGCTTCTTTAGGTAAACTTTTTTTTGGTGCAGATTTAAATTTTCTATCTTCTAATATTGCAAAACTTATTCCTGCATAATTCCAATGTGTATAATAAACACCAATGTTCTTTTACAGGAGTTGCATCAAAAGCATCTGGTAAATGACTGGTTTGTGTAAACTGAACCATATTTACCCATTCTGCAGAGCATTTATAACCACCACTATCTTGTGAAGGCGCTCCATAACCTTTACTATTGTCTGCTAAATTTACCTCCTTCTTACCCAAATATTTCCATGATATACATCATGATAAATCAGGAATTATTACACAAGGAATGTGTCTAAAAATTTCGCGATAAGACCATCCATCAAACATCATCCATTTTTTCTAAGATAATCTAAACATTTTTTATCAAAATCGCCATCAAATTGTACACCATAACCACCTGTACCTTCATAGAATTGATCTCCTAAAAACATACATACATCTGGATTTAATTTTGATACGCCTTCAGTTACATCTGCATCACGGAAATCCATAATCAAAATTACAACTAAACACTGCAGCTTTTAAAGTATCTTTATTTAGAGGTCTTGGCTGCTATAGTGTTCCATTATAATCATATTGATAAAGACCACCATCAACCAAAGAATTTTTAAACGAATTCTATATGGAATGTTTTGATTTGCTGTCCAGTTTTCAATAGAAATTTATAGAGCGTCCTGAATGTTCCAACTTTTCTGACTTCTTGAGTTTCATAAACATTGTCTTTTTTTTTTAAATTGTAACAAAACTTCATGTCCTTTTATTTCTTCAACAGGAGAAAGTTGCGTTGTTATTTTAATTTGCCTTTTGTTTAATGTGTATTGTGAAAAAAACAAATTGAACCAAAAATATTATCAGGATTTGAGTATAAAGAAGCTGTTGAATGCCCCCACATTCAAGCAGCTTCTTTTGGTTAATTTAGTTCACGATTTTTCTGTTATTATGTGAGTGTGAACCAACGATTTGACTTTCGTTAGGCAAATATGATATGATTTATTGAAGTTTATACACAAGTAAAACCCAACTTGGGTAATTTTATATCTACATTTTTAATACGTTGTATTGACATTGATTGCTATTCTCATTATTTTTTTTTGGTAACAAAAAAGTGCAAATTATATGTAAATAATTTGCACTTAAAAACACCCAACTTGGGTATTTATTCATCAGAATCTAACATCTTATTTTCTAAGGATTGTTTAAGTTTATCTATGAATTTGGTTTGATTAATTTGCGTGAACGAATTTCTAAAAATGTCCTATAATAATCACCAAGGTCTATATTAAACATTTGCTCGCAAGCTGATGCCATTTCTTTAATATCTGCAGTACCACTATTTACGGAGTTCCAGAACTAAGTGTTTTACCATGATAAGCTCCTATTAAATCGGTTTATTTCCAGTCCAAAAAGTTTTGACTGCTTTTTAAATGCATTGAAATTGGTTTCCATACTATTATTGTTTTCAAGTTTATCTATTTCTCTTTTTAGATAGATGATTAACATATCATATGCCATAATAGTAGCCACAGTTGTATCGTGACTCGTGAAAATTTATCATCTGTAAAATGATAATGAGTCTGGAAATAGCCTAATGATCTGCTTTACCTCTCATAAAATATTCTTCATCTAAAAAAATGGCTCCTCTTCTGAAATAATGATAAAATTCTAGATTATCATTAAAATAGTTTGAAGCCTATCTATGTGATTATTGAAGTATTTTACTTGAGATTTATTACTACTTCTTGGTCTTTTACTTTCTATACTAAATAATTTGACATAATATATTAGTTTACTAAAAACATAAGGTTTAATGCTTTTGAAAAAACCAATCTCTTCGTTTTTCGGGATTAATTTTTTCCTTAAAAAAGTATTCTTATTTGTTCTAATACTCTTTTGTTATTCTAATACTTTCTTCTGCTTTTTCTAATACTCCTTCTGTTTCTTTTTCTAAAAATCTAAATTATAGTCTAATTCTTTAATAATTTTCAATCTTTTTCAATTTTTTTCATCTGTAAAAATCACACTAATATCTAAATTAAATGATTTTTAGTTATCACTTTATTTATCTTTACATATTTATATTTCATTAATATTTAATTTATGGAGTTGTTTTTTAATTCACTCCATTTCATTTTTTCTGTAATCTCACAAGCATTTAAAATAGCTAATAACGCAACACCTACATCTGCAAAACTCTGCTTCCCACATTGTAGCTAATCCCACCAGCTCCTAAAATTAACACAATCACTTTTACACCAAATGCTAATCCAATATTTTGCCATACAATTTTTCTTGTAGAACGACCAATTTGAATTGCTTTATCACTTTTGAAGGTTGATCACGTTTGAATAATAACATCGCTGTTTCAATAGCAACATCGCTACTCTAAACCACCCATTGCAATACCAACATCACTTGCAGCCAAACAGGGCGCATCATTAATTCCATCACCAATAAAAGACAATCTTATTTTCTGAATTTTGTTTTAATTTTTCTACTTCATTCAATTTATCTTCTGGCAATAAACCGCCCTTTAGCTTTTTCAATATTTAGTTCTGCTAAGCTACTTTTTGGGTAATGGAATCTTTGTCTCAGAAAGCATCATTATTTTTTTAATACCAACTTTATGCAATGCTGAAATTGTTTCTTTAGCATCTTCTTTCAATTCATCTGCAATAACAACATAGCCTGCAAAGCATTATCAATAGCCACTAAAACGCAAGTAGATTCTACAATGAGTGTCAATTTCTTTGGAAACTTCGATATTATTTTGCTGTCATTAAGGCTTTATTACCAATTAAAACAGGTTTGCCATTTACGTTTCCTTTTAATCCTTTACCTGCAATTTCTGAAACTTTGGTAGCTTCAAAATCTTTACCATCTGCTTTATACTCTAAAATAGCTTTTGCTATAGGATGCGTAGATTGTTCTTCCATAGCCATTAAGTATTTCATAAACTCTTTTTCTTCCCAATTAATGGCTTTAATTTCTTTGATTTTAAACACTCCTTTTGTTACAGTGCCAGTTTTATCCATTACCAATGTATTTATCTTGGTCATAGCGTCTAAAAATGAAGCGCCTTTAAACAATATTCCATTTTTTGAAGCTGCTCCCAAACCACCAAAGTATCCTAAAGGAATAGAAATAACCAAGGCACAAGGACAGGAAATTACTAAAAATATTAATGCACGATATAGCCAATCTCTAAACACATAATCATCTACAAAAAGTAAAGTATAAACGTAACACCTATTGCTAAAAACACAACGATTGGTGTATAAACTCTCGCAAATCTTCTGATAAATAATTCGGTTTTAGACTTACGAGCTGTTGCATTTTGAACCATGTCAGAATTCTGGCAATAGAACTGTCTTTAAATTCTTTAGTGGTTTCAATTTCGATAACACCATCCATATTTATGCTACCAGCCGCAAACACTTTTCACTCCTTTTGTAATCGCGTATCAGGTTTGCTTTCACCAGATAATGCAGCTGTATTAAAAGATCCTTTTTCTGATAATAAAATACCATCTAAAGGAACTTTTCTCACCAACACGAACTTTTACTTTTTCACCAATTTCTACAGTTTCAGGATTTACCGATTTATAATCATTATTTCGATATACTAAAGCTTCATTTGGACGAACATCAAGTGCAATGCTTTAATATTACTTTTAGCTCGATTAACTGCTGCACTTTGAAACAGTTCTCCAACTGCATAGAACAACATTACTGCAACTCCTTCAGGATATTCTCCAATTACAAATGCACCTATAGTTGCAATGAACGTAGAGAAAACTCTGTAAAAACATCACCTCTTGTAATACTTTTCCAACCAGCTTTAACGACAGGAAATCCAACAGGTAGATAAGCAACTCCATACCAGATAATTCTGTTGCCAATCCTTAAAGAATAATACCTTAAAATAATCTAAAACTATCCCAATCATTAGCATTAAAAACTAATTATGGCAGGAAAATACTTTGAAATTATTTGATTGATTACTATGGTCGTGATTATGTTCTTTATTAGAGCTTGGATTTAGGTCTTTAAATTAAGTTTCTTTTTTTCATAATAAAATTTATAACACCAAAGATGCTATTTTATTAAGTGCAATGGAAGTGCATTATTTATACTCTATTCTTATTATTATCCTAAAGCTTACTAACCTTTTAGTAAAGACACCTTTTTTTGTAATTTTTGACTAAGTTTATAAGCATCATAAATTAAAAGTAGCGATTAATTACAAATATGTATGGGTTATAGCCTTGGTTTTTTTTCAATAAAATTTCTTTGCTTACTTTTAGATTTGGTATTGTAAGGTCAGTGCTTTTTAAATACGGAAATTGAATTTCATTTATAATTTCCAATTACATTTTACCTTTTGCAGTTTAAATATCTGTTGGTTGCTTGAGATTGGGCTATACAATTTGTAAAGATAATAATTAACTTATGTTATTTCTAACTGTTTATATAAAAATTAATTTCTCCAATATCTGTAACTGACTCTTTACCTTCTTGCCAACTAGAATTAATCATAGAAATTTTTCTTTCTCTTTTATAATTAACTAGAACATTATCTGTAACAAGAATATACTCTCGAAAATCTATGCTGTTTTTTAATAACGTGTGAGCTATTTTTAAATCTTTTCCAAAAAGTCTACAATAATCCTTCAACATTAGAGAACTAAGTCTACCAAAATGCACCACAAATTTTAGGGTTAGATTGTGTAACCTTTCACATGTACCACAATTGCAATTATCAGGATTAAATGTTTTAATTTACTTCATGAAATTTTGAAACATTAATTCACATTGATATATTATTTGATCAAATAGTTTTATTAAGGTCACTTAACTATAAAATAAAATAGTATCTCCTTCAATATCTGAAACCTTTAAATTTAGAATGTTATTATCCAAAATGGACTCTAATAACTCACCAATTGCCTTTTTGACTATACTCAAGATTAGAATTATTCATATAATCATTACAAACCAGTAATATCTTGGAATGATTAGTAATGTTGGACATATAATTTATCTTATAATCTTCTAATGACATTTAGATGTTTTTTGATTAAATAGGCATAAGTTGTGACTGTTATTTACCACCACAACTTATGTTATGTATAAATGTTTTGACTATTTAACTAGCACAACAACTTAATTTGGAAACATCTTTTCCAAATGTAATTGCTGCTAATTTGATTCCTTCTCCTAATGTTAAATACGGATAAAAACTTTGAGCTAAATCTTTAATGGTTATTCCGAATTTAATAGCCATACTTAATTGCTGAATGAGTTCTCCTCCTTCTGAGGCGATTATCCTAGCTCCTATTAATTTATCCGTTTCAGTATTACGAATCAATTTAATAAACCCTCTGGTGTCTTGTGCTGCTAATGCACGTGGAACATGAATTAAATCTAGTTTACTTACTTCAAAAGGAATACCTGCCTTTTTCAGCCTTTCCAACTCATCCCATACCTGCTCCTGCAATTTGAGGGTCTGTAAATACTACCAAGGCAATGACAGATAATCAGACACTACTTTTCAATAATGTAAAAAGCATTGTTTATTGCAGTATTCCCTTCTGTTGCTGCGGTATAAACAAATGGTGGTGTATTAGTTGCATCACCTAAGTATGCGTAAATATTGGAAATATTAGTTTCCATTTTCATTCACTAAAACATGTCCTTTTTCACTTAATTTTAAGTCAATATTATTAAGTCTAGTTTAGAGGTATTTGGTTTTGTTTCAGTAGCTACAAATAATATGCCCTTTTCAATAATTTGAGTTGTAGAACCATCAGGGCAATTACAATGTATAATTCTGTATGATTCCCTTTTTTCGAATTTAAAGCAACTCTTAAAATTTGGTAAAATCTCAATACCTTCACTTTTCAGTTGCTCTTGCCAAAACATCTGTAATATCAATGGTTTGACTACGCAATGGTCTATCTATAGAAATTCTATGATTCGCACTCTTACACCTAATCGGCTATAAACTTGTGCTATTTCTAAACCAATATAACCAGCACCCATAATGGTCAGACTCTCTGGTTTTCTTCTAAATCGAATAAAGAAACATTCGTTAAATAACCAACATCATTTAATCCTTCTATTCTTGGAATATTGGTAGTAGCACCTATCGTGATTACAATATTAGTCGCTGTATATCTTTTACACTCCGTCAACAACAATAATGCTATTTCTATTTACAAATTCAGCCCATCCTTGAAGCAGCATCGTTAGGTTTTCAAAATCACTTACAACATCTAAATATTTTTGTTGTTGTAATGCGGAAAACTAATTCTTTTTATCTTTATAATTTACAATTTAAAATCAATATCGACTCCTTTTGGCTTAACACCTTTGAAGCTTTGAATGAGTAGCATGATATGCAGTTTCTGCTGCTCTAATTAAGTTTTAGAGGAACACAGCCTACGTTAACGCAAGTGCCTCCAAAATCTAGCCCACCATTCACCATTAGCGTATTAAGCCCTAAACCTTCAGCTTTAATTGCTGCTGAAAATGCTGCTTGAACCACCGCTATAACAATTAAATCAAATTGATGCTTTTCATTGCTAGATTCTTTTTGAATTATGGTGTCCGAATTTGAAGAGCAACAGTCTTCTTTTTCAGAGATTATTTGTTACAGAATAATTCACCAATCTTGGTCTACGGCATTGATTAATTCTTCTTTTTCAATCTTGTCGGTATCTATTGTGAAATCTCCTTTACCTGTTATATGATTAACAGAACTATCTACAATCCCAACAGTTTTCTTTATGTCCTTTTTCTAATATGTGAAGAACAACCGTTACAGGTCATTCCTGTTATGGAAAGTTCTATTGTTTTATTACTCATCTTTCAATTTATTGGTAACAGTATAACCCGTTGCATTTATGGCTTTCTCTATATCTTCTTTGGATGTTTTTGTACTGTCATACTTAATTTCTGCATTTTCTTTTTCATATGAAGCAGCTACATTCAACAATTCCATCTAATTCATTTACGGCGTGTTTAACGTGATATTCACATGAAACACAAGTCATTCCTTTACATCAACTTTTAAAGTCTGAATATTAGATTGGTTTACTACTATGACTTCTTTTTTATTATCAGGATAAAAAATATGAGCATAATAAGGGAAAGCAATTGAAACTGCTGCAAACAATTTAATACCAATTAAAAAACCTTTGGTTTGAAACCATTTTGGTTTTGCATCAACTTCACAACCACAATCATCAGCGTTTTTTGGTTTTAAATAATTATACCAGGCATAGCCAATTGCGACTATAGCTAAACCAATTAAATAAGGTCTAAGGTTCCATCCAAGATGGGACAGACTTGCTTCCTCCAACGCCAGCAATTAATGCTATAACAGGAGGTATGCAACAAGATGATGCTGCTACAGCAGCAAATAAACCTGTGTATGCTGCATTTTTTGATGTTTTTTCTGTTTTCATTTCTTTATAAATTAAGCTGTTTTTCTAATTAATTCCTATAGACTCAAAATGCTACTAAATATCTCTGTTTCATCTCTATTTAATGAATAGTAAAGTGTTTGACCATCTCTGTCTTGAAGAGATAATTCCAGCGTCCTTAATTTTACTGATGTATTGGAGAGATTGCAGACTGCAAACTCATTTTTAGAATATCTGCCAAATCACAAGGACAGCAAGTTCATTTCAGTATTTAAGAGAAAAGAATTTTCAACCTTACATCGTTCCCAACAATTGACAAGTTTTGTCATTTTGAAAAGCTTCCTTCCATTTTATCCATGTCTCATACAGTTTGTAACTGCTTATGGTTGGCTTCCGCCCTTGTACAGGTTATTTCTAATTTCATAAGACATGTTTTATAGGTGCAAATATATAGTTAATTACGTATTTAAGCAAATACTTAAATATACAATTACGAATTTTGGAAAAATTTTAGCTCTTTCGAAGTTTTTAGAGCGTTGGATTTATGTGTTGGGAAAAACCGAAAGTGCTAAAATACGATACAACAGTAGTGCATTATTGTCCACTACATTTATCACAAATCCCTTTTACTACCAAGTTTACATTTTCTGAAACAAATCCATCAGGTACTTTAATTTGGGGAATCTTATGTTCTGTTAAACAAATGGTTTCATTACAGTTATTGCAATGAAAATGTAAATGTAAATCGGTTTCAATCTCACAATTGCAACTTTTTTTCATAATGCATATTTTGTAATTCCTGTACCATCATCAATTTGATGCACTATTGCTTTTTCTTCAAACGTTTTTATAGTTCTATAAAGCGTTGTTCTTTCTGCTTTTTCAAAAGCATTTTCTATATCACTTAACGTTACAGCTACTTGTTTATTTGCAAGGAATTTATAAATTAATAGACGCATTGCTGTAACCCTTATCTTTTTTGATTCTAAAAGTTGTTCTATTGTTTTCATAGTTTAATGTTCGTGTTCTGCGTCTCCTTTTTTCATTTCAGCCATTAAATAATATGCATTGTTGTATGCAAATTTTGTGGATTTGTCTAATTTTCAAGTAAATTGAACAGCTAGCCAATTACCATCTTTAGCTTCTAAAATTACTTCAACAGGCTTAGAAACTCCAATCATCATTTTCTTTTTTACTGAAAAAACATAAAATTTATCACCTTCTTTTATGACAGCACTTTCTGGTAATGCCCTTGATGCTGTATTGTCGACTTGAATTTTACCTTTATATACATACGGAATTAAAATTTCCTTTTTGTTTTCAATTTCATTTGCGTGAACGTGAACAGCTTTAGGATTATCTTCAAATGTTTTACTTACTGAATAAATTTCTGCTGTTAGTTCTTTATCTTGTATTGATTGCACATTAAAGGTTACTTTTGACCTTTCTTTACTTTATAAACATCTTTTTCGAATACCATTAAATCTGCGTGAACGTGATGTGTGTTTACATAATTTCAAAAAGTTCGGTTTGTGGTTCTACATACTGACCTGTTTTCACTTCAACCTTTTGAACATAACCTTCTATTGGGCTTCGTAATGAAATACTTTGAGCAATTGTACCATTTTTAACTAATGAGGTGTTTATGTTTAATAGTTTTAATTGTGCTTCTAAGCCGTTTGCCATCGCTTTTGAGGCATCATATTCAGCTTCTGCTTTTTGAAAATTTGCACCAGAGCCAACTCCTGCATTATATAATTTTTGTTGACGCTCAAAGTTCTTCTTTTAAAAATTACTATTGCTAAAAGCATTCAAAATAATCGGTTTGCATTTGAATAATATTTGGATGTGAAAGATATGCCACAACTTGACCTTTATTCACTTTGTCTCCTTCAATCACTTTTATGGATAACACATTTGCACCAACTACAGAAGTTATTGCTGCTTCACTTTGTGGTGGTACCTCCAATGTGCCATTTGCTTCTACATAACCACTCATATTACGCAATGCAATGGTGTCTATCTTCATTTTTAAAGCTTCAAACTGTTGTTGTGAAAGCATCACTTCTTCGCCTTCGCTATAGTCATCGTTTTCTTCAATCTTTTGTTCTTCGTTATGGAGACCACCATCACCTTCCTTATGGCTTTCTTTATTTCCGCAAGCAACAACTAAAAATGAAACTGTTAGTAGTGCTAAAATTATATATTGTGTGTTTTTCATTGTCTTATTGATTAAAATATTGTAGTTGAAATGTGCTTTCTAAATAATTTATTAATGCTTCTTGTGCTTCTATTTCAGATTGAATAGCTTCTTTTATGAGTAGTGTAAACCTCGTGTAATCTATCTCTCCTTCTTTATAAGCAAATAAAGCTCCCAATTTTTGTTCTTTTACAAGAGGTAACACCTCCATTTTATAGAAGAACCAAGCTTTTTTCCATTTTTGATAATTCTCTTTTGATTGTTTAAACTTCGATTGTACTTCTTGTTTTTTAAACTGAATGTTGGTGTCAGCAATTTCCTTATCTATTCTTGCAGTTTTAACTTTTGCTTTATTTGTACCTGATAAAAAAGGAATTGAAATACCTGCTTGATATGTGTAAAAACCTGAATTTCCATTTACTTTGTAAAACCACCTTGTAGGTTTAGTTTTGGTAAATTATCTGCTTTGCTGCCTTATAATTTGCTTCTGCTTCTGCAAATTGTGATTGTGCCAAAGCATACAAAGGATGTTTTTCTGGGTTAAAAGCGTCAACATCTATTTCAGGTGATATTTCAAAATTATAATAGGAACGGTATAGAAAGTATTAGTAACTAGCCATAAATTTAGTTGTTGTAATGCAATCCTAAATTCTCTTTTTGATTGCATCAACTTGTTTTTAATCTTTAGTGCTTTGAGTTTTAGCTGCAGATATTCTAATTTAGAAATAGCTTCTACTTCATAATTTAATGCTGCTGCTTTTTCAAAAGTTGGTGTAAATAGAATCTAACTCTTGTATAAATTATAATTCCTTTTACTCTGTCAAAGCATTTGCCCACGCTCTTTACTTCAGTTCTAAATCTAATTCTGAAGAGCTAAACGCTTTTTGAGCTAACTGAATGCGTTGTTTTTGCAAATGTTTTTACAGAAATACCAAACACATCAATGTTGTTTTGACCAATACCTATAGTTGTATAAATGCCATTCCCATTATTAACTTCTTCACCTCCTGTAAAAATTTGAGTAGTACCAAAAATCGTAAGCTGTATATTTTAAGCTGCTCTTGTTTGTTGATTTCTAATTGCTTTTGTTTTTCAATAAAGGGTAGTTTTCTTTTGGCTAAATTCACAGCTTCTTGCATCGAAATAACTGGCAACGTATCATTGATATCTTGTGCGTTTCCTTTTGTAGGTAAAAAAGAGAAAAAAACTACCATAGCTGTTGCTGCAATCATTTTTTGTTAGCTCTCAATTTGAATGATTTGTTTTCTACCTGCAATGATATAAAATTGGTAAAACGAATAATGTTAACAATGTAGAAGTTAGTAAACCACCAATTACAACCGTTGCTAAAGGTCGTTGCACTTGCACCAGCTGATGCTGAAATTGCCATCGGTAAAAAACCTAAAACATCTGTAAAAGCAGTTAACATAATTGGTCTAATTCTTCGTTTTGTGCCTTCTATAATTCTATCTTTTAAATTGGTTACACCTTCTTCTTTTAGTTCATTTAAACCACTAATCATAACCAATCCGTTTAAAACCGCAACACCAAATAACACAATAAAACCTACACCTGCAGAAATACTAAAGGCATATCTCTTAACCATAATGCAAAAACACCTCCAATAGTTGCCATTGGTATTGCGATATAAATCATTAAAGTTTGAGGTAATGATTTTAAGGCAAAATAAATAAGTACAAAAATTAATAATAATGCAATTGGTACCACTGTTAGTAAACGATTACTTGCGCGTTCTAAATTCTCAAAAGCACCACCATAACGTATAAAATAACCTGTTGGTAATTCTAATTGGGCATCTAACTTTGATTTTATTTCCATTACTAATGATTTTACGTCACGTCCTCTAACATTTATTCCAACATAGGTTCTCCTATTTGTATTATCTCTACTTATTTGCATTGGGCCAGCTTTATAACTTACATCTGCAATTTCACGAAGAGGAATTTGATTTCAGTGAAAGGTAAATTGATGTATAAATTTTGAACATCAGAAATATTTTTACGATTGGTAGCATTTAATCTACTACTAAATCAAATCTTTTTCTCCTTCCAAAATGATACCTGCAGATACCACCAGCAAAAGCAGATTGTACCAATTGATTCATTTTATTTATTTGAAAGTATATTGAGCTAATTTATTTCTATTATACGTTATTATAATTTGTGGTAAGCCAGTTGTAGCTTCGGCTTTCATATCTCAATACCTTCTGTACCTGCAATAATTTTAGATATTTCTTCTGCTTTTTGAGATAATACATTTATATCTTCACCATAAATCTTTATAGCTATATCTTCTCTAACACCTTCTAATAATTCATTAAAACGCATTTCAATTGGTTGGGTAAATTCGTAATTTACACAGGAATTATTTCAACAGCTTCTTTCATTTGCTCAATGAGTTCTTTTTTAGAATTAACTGAAGTCCATTCCCTTTTTGGTTTTAAAATCACAAAAATATCTGCAATATCCATAGGCATAGGATCTGTAGGTATTTCTGCAACACCAATTCGACTTACAATTTTTTCAACTTCTGGAAACTTTGTTTTAACAATTTGCTCAATCTTTGTTGTCGTTTCAATAGTTTCAGTTAATGAACTACGGAGTTTAAAATAGCGTGTGAAAGCAATATCGCCTTCATCAAGTTGAAGTATGAACTCGCCCCCATTCTTGTAAACATAAAAACAGTAATCCAAATAAATAACAGAAACACCAATTATTAGTTTTCCCTTTTTGTACTTTCTAATATAGGTTGGTATTTATGTTCAACCCAATGCACAAATTTATCTCCATAAGATTTTTTTTCTGATTTTGGAGCTCTTAACACTAAAGCAGACATCATTGGTACATAAGTCAAACACAGCACCATTGCACCAATCATAGCAAAAATAAAGGTCAATGCCATTGGTTTAAACATCTTTCCTTCAATACCTTGTAAGGCTAAAATGGGTAGAAAAACGATAAGGATAATCAACTGACCGAAAAACGCAGCGTTCATCATTTTTTTTGAAGCATCTGCTGCAACGCCATCACGTTCTTTGGATGTTAATTTCCTTTTCTTTAATATTTTTGATACAATGAGAAAAACGGTGCTTTCTACAATAATTACTGCGCCATCTACAATAATACCAAAATCAATTGCACCTAAACTCATTAGATTCGCCCAAACATCAAATCCATTCATCAATATAAAAGCAAGCAAATAATAATGATAGCGGAATGGTTGATGCAACGATTAAGCCACCACGCCAATTTCCTAATAAGAAAATAAGAACAAAAATGACTATCAATGCACCTTCAATAAGGTTTGTTGCTACAGTTGATGTTGTTTCAGCTATTAGCTTACTTCGGTCTAATAAAGGTTCAATTATCACACCTTCTGGCAAAGATTTTTCAATTTGAGCCATTCTAACTTTAACATTTTCTATTACATCATTTGAATTAGCGCCTTTAAGCATCATTACCAAACCACCTACAACTTCTCCTTCGCCATCTTGTGTTAATGCACCATAACGAATAGCAGCACCAAATTGTACTTTGGCAATATCGCCAATATCACTTCAGGAATATTATTAGTGTTTTTACAACAATTTTTTATATCATTTAAACTACATGAGCTAATCCCTTCTCCACGAATGAAATAAGCTTGATGATTTTTTCGATATACGCACCACCAGTATTTTGGTTGTTATTTTCCAGTGCTTCAAAACGTCGGTAATGGTTAGTCCAATCGCGTAATTCGTTAGGGTCAACAGCGACTTCATATTGTTTTATTTTACCTCCAAGTTGCATTTACTTTACAACACCTTCTACCATCGCCATTTGACGTTGTACAATCCAATCTTGCATCGTACGTAAATCAGTTACAGAATATTTATCTTTAAATTCAGGTTTTACTTTTATTGTATATTGATATATTTCGCCTAAACCTGATGAAATTAATCTAGCTATAGAGGGTTCCACCAAAACCAGCAGGTATTTGTTCTTTGATGTCGTTCAATTTTCAGCAACTAATTGACGAGGTAAATATGTCCCCCATATCATCGTTAAAAACAATAAGTAACTACAGACAAACCAAAACGAGAGATACAGAACGAATTTCTTGAACATTAGGTGGGTTACTCTTGTAATCTCTACAGGATAAGTAACAAATTGTTCAATGTCTTCTGTTCCTAAATTTGGTGCTTGTGTAATTACTTGCACTTGGTTGTTGGTAATGTCTGGAACAGCATCTATTGGTACTTTGGTCATACTCCAAATACCTGCTCCAATAATGGTAAGCGTTAGCAACCCAATAATGAATTTATTATTGATTGAAAAATCAATGATTTTATTAATCATAGTGAATATGTGTTAATTCAGATTAAACTTATTGATATAATTCTGATATAAAAAATAGAATTTACACGATTTAAAGAACTTTTTAGGTTCTAAATTGGATATAATTATCCATTGAAAAACTGGAATTAAGCCCTTGGTGGCTGTAAAATTGAAGAAGTAAAGTCTTTTTCTGTACCATTTGGTAGAAAAAGTCTTGGAGGTAGAAATGTAGTATGAAGATAATATTTACATCTATAAATTTGAAATCTATTGTATTAATATGACAACATTGACAAATACAAAAGAGAGCATAAGTCTAAATCTTGATGTTGATGATAAACTGTTTGTTGCTTATAAATTTTCTGTTTTTAACACTCATTATCAAGCGCAGCATAATCTTCGCAAGGTGCTAAATTAAGAGCTAAAATATAAAGCGATAATATGAAGGTTAAATATTTCATTATTATAACAAAGATATAAATAAATTAATGCAATGGTTGTGCAAATAATAAAGCTTAACTAATAGTTTTGGAAGAAGTGCTTTTTTATAAAAAAATACACTTCTTCCTAAACAGATTTATTGGTTCATTTCCATAGAATGATCGTATTTACAACAACCAGAGTAGCCCCTCATAAGCATCTAAAAATCTCCATTCACTTTTTCAGTATCATAACCAGAAGCTGCAATTGCTTTATGAATTGACATTACATCTGTTTTTCCTTCATCAAAGGATACTTTTATTAGCTTTTTATCTTTATCCCAATTTGCATTTGCTATACCTCAACACTATTTGCTGCTTTTTTCAATTGTTCTTACACATTCCACAGTTACCTCTAACACCAAGAAATATCTTTCATTGCCATTTCTTTAGACATTGTAGTAGTTGCTGAATTTGATTCTTTTTGGCTTCGTTTTACAACTATTAAACACTATTGCTATAATAACTACCATACTTAAAATTACTTTCTTCATTGTTTTAAATTTAATTATTGATTGACTTTATTACTCTAATATTTGTTTTACTTCTCCACAGCTTAACATTGCCTGACCATAATAAGGATTTGTTATTTTTGCTGTTTTGCTTAACCAATATGCCCCTTTATTGTTATTTGCCATTGGGCAAAAATCTACAAAGACTTTTTTATTAATACCAAATAGTTTAATTGCATTGATTAGATGTGAAGAAAGGTGTTTAAAATGGTCTCTTTGAACTTTGATATCTGAACTCTTTGAAATTGAATTGGCTGACACTTTTATTTCTTTTTCTATAGTCATCCAATGATTATGCGCATTCTTATCTGTTAATTGTTTCATATCAACTTGAGATATATTTTCTAATATTATTTTTGATGTTAACATTGCATTATTAGCATCCTCATTAACCAATTCATCTTTAATTTTATGTAACTATTAAATACTTCTTCTAGCTGATTTTGAAAATTTATTGAAACTTTAATACGCTCATTCATTTTAGAATGGTCTGGCCCCATTTGTTTTCTTAGTTTCCATTCCTAGATGCCCTTCGTGACCTGTCATTACTTTACCACCCACTTTATTCATCATAGATTTCTTACCTTGTAATTGCGCTGCTGCATCAATAGTGAAAACACCATTTGTTACAATTTCATCACCATAATCTATAAGCCCTCTAAAACTTCATAACTATCACCTAATTTTTTTCCTAACGTAATTTCTCTCATTTCAAAAACTGGCTTAGTTGTATTTTGTTTTATATAAACAACAGACCTTTCCTGTCCATAAAACAGCAGAAGAAGGTATATCTTACAGTATTATTTTTGTTACCTATTCTATTTTTGATTTTAGCTTCAAACAAACATTCCTGGTTTAAACTTATTATGCTTATTATTTAAAACAACTCTTAATGTTACTATTCTTGTTTCTGTATTTAAAATTGGGTCTATAAAATCTACTTTCCCTTTAAACTCTTCATTAGCATAAGCATTTGTTGATACCATAACTTCTTGCCCTTTTTAAAGTTGTCTATTTGATTTTCATACACATCAAAATTACTCCCAAACTGTACTTGGAGTTTCTGAAATCTTTAAAAGTTTGTCCCTTGTTTTATATAATCACCTTGCTCTACTAATTTTGCTGAAACTGTACCAGAAACTGTTGCATACACAGGGAAGTTCTCTATTACTTTTCCTGAAGCTTCAATTTGGGTTATTTGCATATCATTTAGTTTCCAAAGTTTTAATTTACTTTTTACAGCTTTATATAGAGTAGGTTGTGATTCTTTTAAATTAGCTGCAGTAATTAGTTCTTGTTGAGCGGCATATAACTCTGGAGAATAGATAGTTGCCAAAAGTTGTCCTTTATTAATTTTTCACCAGTAAAACTGACATTTAATTTCTCTATCCTTCCAGGAAAAATAACTAACCTGAACTGCATTTGATTCTTCATTTCTACAATTTTTCCTGACAGTTTTATAAAATTGTCTTGCTGATTGCCTTTGTCTACTATTGAAGTTTGAATGTTTGCCAATGCACATTTGCATTATTTGATAACATAAATTGATACTGCCCAATAAACCATCTGAATTACTTGCAGCTGGAATTAAATCCATACCACAAATTGGGCAATCTCCTGGTTCTGATTTCATAATTTGAGGATGCATAGAACACGTCCATTTTGGTTTGTATTTGTTGTTTCATTATGATTGTGTTGAGGTTCTTGAGTTGATGAATTACCAAAAGTATCCACCCTAATACTAGACCAATAGCTAATATTCCGATATAAATTGCGTATTTTCATTTCTAAATTGATTGTTTTTTAATTTTTCTAATTGTAGGGGATGAGGTAAACCATAATAAAAACCCACTTAAAACTGTGATTAATCCTAAAGTGAAAAGGCTCTTAAAACGATAGTATTAAAATTATCTCTACCTTCATAATCCATTGTGTGGGTCATCCCAAAAAATCAAACCATCTCAACTTTGGATGTCTAACTGTTTGAAATTTTCCATCTTTTATGGATACATAGGCTTTTATGTTCTCATCATTTGCGTAGGTAATTACACTTAAGCAGGTAGTAGTTTTTCTCTGTATTCGTGATGTTTACCTGTTTTATCAATTAAATTGATTTCAACTACTTCTAAACCCTTTTCATATAGTTTTTAGCTAAAAAGCTTTTCTTTTGT
>JAQQSB010000934.1:0-55497 GCA_029721515.1 Synanceia verrucosa
ATGCCTTCTTACAGCATGTTGAGTGAATTCATGGTGATGTCTGGCGAAAAAAGTGGTGAAAAAGCCATTTTTTAGGATGTCAAAAATTTGAACAAATCATCATACCACGGTATGCCAAAAAAGTCCAAAAATGTAAAAAAAATTTAATGTCACAAAAAGTGCAGGAAATCCCTTCCAACAGCATGTTGAATGAATTCATGGTGATGTCTGGCGAAAAAAGTGGTGAAAAAGCCATTTTTTAGGATGTCAAAAATTTGAACAAATCGTCATACCACGGTATGCCAAAAAAGTCAAAAAATGTCAAAAATTTAATGTCATAAAGAGTGCAGGAAATGCCTTCTTACAGCATATTGAGTGAATTCATGGTGATGTCTGGCGAAAAAAGTGGTGAAAAAGCCATTTTTTAGGATGTCAAAAATTTGAACAAATCGTCATACCGCGGTATGCCAAAAAAGTCCAAAAATGTCAAAAAAATTTAATGCCATAAAAAGTGCAGGAAATGCCTATTTACAGCATGTTGAGTGAATTCATGGTGATGTCTGGCAAAAAAAAGTGGTGAAAAAGCCATTTTTTAGGATGTCAAAATTTGAACAAATGCGTCATACCGCGGTATGCCAAAAAGTCAAAAATGTCAAAAAAATTAATGCCATAAAAAGTGCAGGAAATGCCTATTTACAGCATGTTGAGTGAATTCATGGTGATGTCTGGCGAAAAAAGTGGTGAAAAAGCCATTTTTTAGGATGTAAAATTTGAACAAATCGTCATACTGCGGTATGCCAAAAAAGTCCAAAAATGTCAAAAAAATTTAATGTCATAAAAAGTGCAGGAAATGCCTTCCAACAGCATGTTGAGTGAATTCATGGTGATGTCTGGCAAAAAAAGTGGTGAAAAAGCCATTTTTTAGGATGTCAAAAATTTTAACAAATCGTCATACCGCGGTATGCCAAAAAAGTCCAAAAATGTCAAAAAAATTTAATGTCATAAAAAGTGCAGGAAATGCCTTCTTACAGCATATTGAGTGATTTCATGGTGATGTCTGGCGAAAAAAGTGGTGAAAAAGCCATTTTTTAGGATGTCAAAAATTTGAACAAATCGTCATACCGCGGTATGCCAAAAAAGTCCAAAAATGTCAAAAAAATTTAATGCCATAAAAAGTGCAGGAAATGCCTATTTACAGCATGTTGAGTGAATTCATGATGTCTGGCGAAAAAAGTGGTGAAAAAGCCATTTTTTAGGATGTCAAAAATTTGAACAAATCGTCATACCGGGGTATGCCAAAAAAATCCAAAAAATTTAATGTCATAAAAAGTACAGGAAATGCCTTCTTACAGCATGTTGAGTGAATTCATGGTGATGTCTGGTGAAAAAAGTGGTGAAAAAGCCATTTTTTAGGATGTCAAAAATTTGAACAAATCGTCATACCCACTGGGTATGCCAAAGAGTCAAAAATGTCAAAAAAATTTAATGTCATTAAAAAGTACAGGACATGCCTTCTTACAGCATGTTGTGTGAATTCATGGTGATGTCTGGTGAAAAAAGTGGTGAAAAAGCCATTTTTTAGGATGTCAAAAATTTGAACAAATCGTCATACCGCGGTATGCCAAAAAAGTCCAAAAATGTCAAAAAAAATTTAATGTCATAAAAAGTACAGGAAATGCCTTCTTACAGCATGTTGCGTGAATTCATGGTGATGTCTGGCGAAAAAAGTGGTGAAAAAGCCATTTTTTAGGATGTCAAAAATTTGAACAAATCGTCATACCGCGGTATGCCAAAAAAGTCCAAAAATGTCAAAAAATTTTAACGTCATAAAAAGTACAGGAAATGCCTTCTTACAGCATGTTGAGTCAATTCATGGTGATGTCTGGCGAAAAAAGTGGTGAAAAAGCCATTTTTTAGGATGTCAAAAATTTGAACAAATCGTCATACCGCGGTATGCCAAAAAGTCCAAAATGTCAAAAATTTAATGCCATAAAAAGTGCAGGAAATGCCTATTTACAGCATGTTGAGTGAATTCATGGTGATGTCTGGCAAAAAAAGTGGTGAAAAAGCCATTTCTTAGGATGTCAAAAATTTGAACAATTCGTCATACCGCGGTATGCCAAAAAAGTCCAAAAATGTCAAAAAATTTTAACGTCATAAAAAGTACAGGAAATGCCTTCTTACAGCATGTTGAGTGAATTCATGGTGATGTCTGGCGAAAAAAGTGGTGAAAAAGCCATTTTTTAGGATGTCAAAAATTTGAACAAATCGTCATACCGCGGTATGCCAAAAAAGTCCAAAAATGTCAAAAAAAATTTAATGTCATAAAAAGTACAGGAAATGCCTTCTTACAGCATGTTGAGTGAATTCATGGTGATGTCTGGCGAAAAAAGTGTTGAAAAAACCATTTTTTAGGATGTCAAAAATTTGAACAAATCGTCATACCGCGGTATGCCAAAAATGTCAAAAAAAAATTTAATGTCATAAAAAGTGCAGGAAATGCCTTCCAACAGCATGTTAAGTGAATTCATGCTGATGTCTGGCGAAAAAAGTGGTGAAAAAGCAATTTTTTAGGATGTCAAAAATTTGAACAAATTGTCATACCACGGTATGCCAAAAAAGTCCAAAAATGTCAAAAATTTAATGTCATAAAAAGTGCAGGAAATGACTTCTTACAGCTTATTGAGTGAATTCATGGTGATGTCTGGCGAAAAAAGTGGTGAAAAAGCAATTTTTTAGGATGTCAAATATTTGAACAAATCGTCATATGCCAAAAAAGTCCAAAAATGTCAAAAAAAAGTTAATGTCATAAAAAGTACAGGAAATGCCTTCTTACAGCATGTTGAGTGAATTCATGGTGATGTCTGGCGAAAAAAGTGGTGAAAAAGCCATTTTTTAGGATGTCAAAAATTTGAACAAATCGTCATACCGCGGTATGCCAAAAAAGTCCAAAAATGTCAAAAAAATTTAATGTCATAAAAAGTGCAGGAAATCCCTTCCAAAAGCATGTTGAGTGAATTCATGGTGATGTCTAGCGAAAAAAGTGGTGAAAAAGCCATTTTTTAGGATGTCAAAAATTTGAGCAAATCGTCATACCGCGGTATGCCAAAAAAGTCCAAAAATGTCAAAAAAATTTAATGTCATAAAAAGTGCAGGAAATCCCTTCCAAAAGCATGTTGAGTGAATTCATGGTGATGTCTAGCGAAAAAAGTGGTGAAAAAGCCATTTTTTAGGATGTCAAAAATTTGAGCAAATCGTCATACCGCGGTATGCCAAAAAAGTCCAAAAATGTCAAAAAAATTTAATTTCATAAAAAGTGCAGGAAATCCCTTCCAACAGCATGTTGAGTGAATTCATGGTGATGTCTGGCGAAAAAAGTGGTGAAAAAGCCATTTTTTAGGATGTCAAAAATTTGAACAAATCATCATACCGCGGTATGCCAAAAAAGTCCAAAAATGTCAAAAAAATTTAATGCCATAAAAAGTGCAGGAAATGCCTATTTACAGCATGTTGAGTGAATTCATGGTGATGTCTGGCAAAAAAAGTGGTGAAAAAGCCATTTTTTAGGATGTCAAAAATTTGAACAAATCGTCATACCGCGGTATGCCAAAAAAGTCCAAAAATGTCAAAAAAATTTAATGCCATAAAAAGTGCAGGAAATGCCTATTTACAGCATGTTGAGTGAATTCATGGTCATGTCTGGCAAAAAAAGTGGTGAAAAAGCCATTTTTTAGGATGTCAAAAATTTGAACAAATCGTCATACCGCGGTATGCCAAAAAAGTCTAAAAATGTCAAAAAATTTTAACGTCATAAAAAGTACAGGAAATGCCTTCTTACAGCATGTTGAGTGAATTCATGGTGATGTCTGGCGAAAAAAGTGGTGAAAAAGCCATTTTTTAGGATGTCAAAAATTTGAACAAATCATCATACCGCGGTATGCCAAAAAAGTCCAAAAATGTCAAAAAAATTTAATGCCATAAAAAGTGCAGGAAATGCCTATTTACAGCATGTTGAGTGAATTCATGGTGATGTCTGGCAAAAAAAGTGGTGAAAAAGCCATTTCTTAGGATGTCAAAAATTTGAACAAATCGTCATACCGCGGTATGCCAAAAAAGTCCAAAAATGTCAAAAAAAATTTAATGTCATAAAAAGTACAAGAAATGCCTTCTTACAGCATGTTGAGTGAATTCATGGTGATGTCTGGCAAAAAAAGTGGTGAAAAAGCCATTTCTTAGGATGTCAAAAATTTGAACAAATCGTCATACCGCGGTATGCCAAAAAAGTCCAAAAATGTCAAAAAAAATTTAATGTCATAAAAAGTACAAGAAATGCCTTCTTACAGCATGTTGAGTGAATTCATGGTGATGTCTGGCGAAAAAAGTGGTGAAAAAGCCATTTTTTAGGATGTCAAAAATTTGAACAAATCGTCATACCGCGGTATGCCAAAAATGTCAAAAAAAATTTAATGTCATAAAAAGTACAGGAAATGCCTATTTACAGCATGTTGAGTGAATTCATGGTGATGTCTGGCAAAAAAAGTGGTGAAAAAGCCATTTTTTAGGATGTCAAAAATTTGAACAATTCGTCATACCGCGGTATGCCAAAAAAGTCCAAAAATGTCAAAAAATTTTAACGTCATAAAAAGTACAGGAAATGCCTTCTTACAGCATGTTGAGTGAATTCATGGTGATGTCTGGCGAAAAAAGTGGTGAAAAAGCCATTTTTTAGGATGTCAAAAATTTGAACAAATCGTCATAGCAGCGGTATGCCAAAAAGTCCAAAATGTCAAAAATTTAATGCCATACAAAGTGCAGGAAATGCCTATTTACAGCATGTTGAGTGAATTCATGGTGATGTCTGGCAAAAAAAGTGGTGAAAAAGCCATTTCTTAGGATGTCAAAAATTTGAACAAATCGTCATACCGCGGTATGCCAAAAATGTCAAAAAAATTTAATGTCATAAAAAGTACAGGAAATGCCTATTTACAGCATGTTGAGTGAATTCATGGTGATGTCTGGCGAAAAAAGTGGTGAAAAAGCCATTTTTTAGGATGTCAAAAATTTGAAAAATCGTCAAAAAATTTTAACGTCATAAAAAGTGCAGGAAATCCCTTCCAAAAGCATGTTGAGTGAATTCATGGTGATGTCTGGCGAAAAAAGTGGTGAAAAAGCCATTTTTTAGGATGTCAAAAATTTGAACAAATCGTCATACCGCGGTATGCCAAAAAAGTCCAAAAATGTCAAAAAAAATTTAATGTCATAAAAAGTACAAGAAATGCCTTCTTACAGCATGTTGAGTGAATTCATGGTGATGTCTGGCGAAAAAAGTGGTGAAAAAGCCATTTTTTAGGATGTCAAAAATTTGAACAAATCGTCATACCGCGGTATGCCAAAAATGTCAAAAAAATTTAATGTCATAAAAAGTACAGGAAATGCCTTCTTACAGCATGTTGTGTGAATTCATGGTGATGTCTGGCGAAAAAAGTGGTGAAAAAGCCATTTTTAGGATGTCAAAATTTGAACAAATCGTCATACCCTGCGTATGCCAAAAAGTCCAAAATGTCAAAAAAATTTAATGTCATAAAAGTGCAGGTAATGCCTTCCAACAGCATGTTGAGTGAATTCATGGTGATGTCTGGCGAAAAAAGTGGTGAAAAAGCCATTTTTTAGGATGTCAAAAATTTGAACAAATCGTCATACCGCGGTATGCCAAAAAGTCCAAAAATGTCAAACAAATTTAATGTCATAAAAAGTGCAGGAAATCCCGTCCAACACCATGTTGACTGAATTCATGGTGATGTCTGGCTTAAAAGTGGTGAAAAAAGCCATTTTTAGGATGTCAAAAAAATTTGAACAAATCATCATACCGCGGTATGCCAAAAAGTCCAAAATGTCAAAAATGTAATGTCATAAAAAGTGCAGGAAATCCCTTCCAACAGCATGTTGAGTGAATTCATGGTGATGTCTGGCGAAAAAGTGGTGAAAAAGCCATTTTTAGGATGTCAAAAATTTGAACAAATCATCATACCGGTATGCCAAAAAGTCCAAAATGTCAAAAAATTTAATGCCATAAAAAGTGCAGGAAATGCCTATTTACAGCATGTTGAGTGAATTCATGGTGATGTCTGGCAAAAAGTGGTGAAAAAGCCATTTCTTAGGATGTCAAAAATTTGAACAATTACATACCGCGGTATGCCAAAAAGTCCAAAATGTCAAAAAAATTTAATGCCATAAAAAGTGCAGGAAATGCCTATTTACAGCATGTTGAGTGAATTCATGGTCATGTCTGGCAAAAAAAGTGGTGAAAAAGCCATTTTTTAGGATGTCAAAAATTTGAACAAATCGTCATACCGCGGTATGCCAAAAAAGTCTAAAAATGTCAAAAAATTTTAACGTCATAAAAAGTACAGGAAATGCCTTCTTACAGCATGTTGAGTGAATTCATGGTGATGTCTGGCGAAAGAAGTGGTGAAAAAGCCATTTTTTAGGATGTCAAAAATTTGAACAAATCATCATACCGCGGTATGCCAAAAAAGTCCAAAAATGTCAAAAAAATTTAATGCCATAAAAAGTGCAGGAAATGCCTATTTACAGCATGTTGAGTGAATTCATGGTGATGTCTGGCAAAAAAAGTGGTGAAAAAGCCATTTCTTAGGATGTCAAAAATTTGAACAAATCGTCATACCGCGGTATGCCAAAAAAGTCCAAAAATGTCAAAAAAAATTTAATGTCATAAAAAGTACAAGAAATGCCTTCTTACAGCATGTTGAGTGAATTCATGGTGATGTCTGGCAAAAAAGTGGTGAAAAGCCATTTCTTAGATGTCAAAAATTTGAACAAATCGTCATACCGCGGTATGCCAAAAAAGTCCAAAAATGTCAAAAAAAATTTAATGTCATAAAAAGTACAAGAAATGCCTTCTTACAGCATGTTGAGTGAATTCATGGTGATGTCTGGCGAAAAAAGTGGTGAAAAAGCCATTTTTTAGGATGTCAAAAATTTGAACAAATCGTCATACCGCGGTATGCCAAAAATGTCAAAAAAATTTAATGTCATAAAAAGTACAGGAAATGCCTTCTTACAGCATGTTGAGTGAATTCATGGTGATGTCTGGCGAAAAAAGTGGTGAAAAAGCCATTTTTTAGGATGTCAAAAATTTGAACAAATCGTCATACCGCGGTATGCCAAAAAAGTCCAAAAATGTCAAAAAAATTTAATGTCATAAAAAGTGCAGGAAATGCCTTCCAACAGCATGTTGAGTGAATTCATGGTGATGTCTGGCGAAAAAAGTGGTGAAAAAGCCATTTTTTAGGATGTCAAAATTTGAACAAATCGTCATACCGCGGTATGCCAAAAAGTCCAAAATGTCAAAAAAATGTAATGTCATAAAAGTGCAGGAAATCCCTTCCAACAGCATGTTGAGTGAATTCATGGTGATGTCTGGCGAAAAAGTGGTGAAAAAGCCATTTTTAGGATGTCAAAATTTGAACAAATCGTCATACCGCGGTATGCCAAAAAAGTCCAAAAATGTCAAAAAAATTTAATGCCATAAAAAGTGCAGGAAATGCCTATTTACAGCATGTTGAGTGAATTCATGGTGATGTCTGGCGAAAAAAGTGGTGAAAAAGCCATTTTTTAGGATGTCAAAAATTTGAACAAATCGTCATACCAAAAAAGTCCAAAAATGTCAAAAAAATTTAATGTCATAAAAAGTGCAGGAAATCCCTTCCAAAAGCATGTTGAGTGAATTCATGGTGATGTCTGGCGAAAAAAGTGGTGAAAAAGCCATTTTTTAGGATGTCAAAAATTTGAACAAATCGTCATACCGCGGTATGCCAAAAAAGTCCAAAAATGTCAAAAAAAATTTAATGTCATAAAAAGTACAGGAAATGCCTATTTACAGCATGTTGAGTGAATTCATGGTGATGTCTGGCAAAAAAAGTGGTGAAAAAGCCATTTTTTAGGATGTCAAAAATTTGAACAATTCGTCATACCGCGGTATGCCAAAAAAGTCCAAAAATGTCAAAAAATTTTAACGTCATAAAAAGTACAGGAAATGCCTTCTTACAGCATGTTGAGTGAATTCATGGTGATGTCTGGCGAAAAAAGTGGTGAAAAAGCCATTTTTTAGGATGTCAAAAATTTGAACAAATCGTCATACCGCGGTATGCCAAAAAAGTCCAAAAATGTCAAAAAAATTTAATGCCATAAAAAGTGCAGGAAATGCCTATTTACAGCATGTTGAGTGAATTCATGGTGATGTCTGGCAAAAAAAGTGGTGAAAAAGCCATTTCTTAGGATGTCAAAAATTTGAACAATTCGTCATACCGCGTGCCAAAAAAGTCCAAAAATGTCAAAAAATTTTAACGTCATAAAAAGTACAGGAAATGCCTTCTTACAGCATGTTGAGTGAATTCATGGTGATGTCTGGCGAAAAAAGTGGTGAAAAAGCCATTTTTTAGGATGTCAAAAATTTGAACAAATCGTCATACCGCGGTATGCCAAAAAAGTCCAAAAATGTCAAAAAAAATTTAATGTCATAAAAAGTACAAGAAATGCCTTCTTACAGCATGTTGAGTGAATTCATGGTGATGTCTGGCGAAAAAAGTGGTGAAAAAGCCATTTTTTAGGATGTCAAAAATTTGAACAAATCGTCATACCGCGGTATGCCAAAAATGTCAAAAAATTTAATGTCATAAAAGTACAGGAAATGCCTTGTTACAGCATGTTGTGTGAATTCATGGTGATGTCTGGCGAAAAAGTGGTGAAAAAGCCATTTTTAGGATGTCAAAAATTTGAACAAATCGTCATACCGCTGTATGCCAAAAAGTCCAAAATGTCAAAAAAATTTAATGTCATAAAAAGTGCAGGAAATGCCTTCCAACAGCATGTTGAGTGAATTCATGGTGATGTCTGGCGAAAAAGTGGTGAAAAGCCATTTTTAGGATGTCAAAAATTTGAACAAATCGTCATACCGCGGTATGCCAAAAAGTCCAAAAATGTCAAAAAAAATGTAATGTCATAAAAGTGCAGGAAATCCCTTCCAACAGCATGTTGAGTGAATTCATGGTGATGTCTGGCGAAAAAGTGGTGAAAAAGCCATTTTTAGGATGTCAAAATTTGAACAAATCGTCATACCGCGGTATGCCAAAAAGTCCAAAATGTCAAAAAAATGTAATGTCATAAAAGTGCAGGAAATCCTTCCAACAGCATGTTGAGTGAATTCATGGTGATGTCTGGCTAAAAGTGGTGAAAAAGCCATTTTTAGGATGTCAAAATTTGAACAAATCGTCATACCAGCGGTATGCCAAAAAAGTCAAAAATGTCAAAAAATTTAATGCCATAAAAAGTGCAGGAAATGCCTATTTACAGCATGTTGAGTGAATTCATGGTGATGTCTGGCGAAAAAAGTGGTGAAAAAGCCATTTTTTAGGATGTCAAAAATTTGAACAAATCGTCATACCAAAAAGTCCAAAAATGTCAAAAAAATTTAATGTCATAAAAAGTGCAGGAAATCCCTTCCAAAAGCATGTTGAGTGAATTCATGGTGATGTCTGGCGAAAAAAGTGGTGAAAAAGCCATTTTTTAGGATGTCAAAAATTTGAACAAATCGTCATACCGCGGTATGCCAAAAAAGTCCAAAAATGTCAAAAAAAATTTAATGTCATAAAAAGTACAGGAAATGCCTATTTACAGCATGTTGAGTGAATTCATGGTGATGTCTGGCAAAAAAAGTGGTGAAAAAGCCATTTTTTAGGATGTCAAAAATTTGAACAATTCGTCATTCCGCTTGCCAAAAAAGTCCAAAAATGTCAAAAAAATTTTAACGTCATAAAAAGTACAGGAAATGCCTTCTTACAGCATGTTGAGTGAATTCATGGTGATGTCTGGCGAAAAAAGTGGTGAAAAAGCCATTTTTAGGATGTCAAAAATTTGAACAAATCGTCATACCATGGTATGCCAAAAAGTCCAAAATGTCAAAAAATTTAATGCCATAAAAAGTGCAGGAAATGCCTATTTACAGCATGTTGAGTGAATTCATGGTGATGTCTGGCAAAAAAAGTGGTGAAAAAGCCATTTCTTAGGATGTCAAAAATTTGAACAATTCGTCATACCGCGTGCCAAAAAAGTCCAAAAATGTCAAAAAAATTTTAACGTCATAAAAAGTACAGGAAATGCCTTCTTACAGCATGTTGAGTGAATTCATGGTGATGTCTGGCGAAAAAAGTGGTGAAAAAGCCATTTTTTAGGATGTCAAAAATTTGAACAAATCGTCATACCGCGGTATGCCAAAAAAGTCCAAAAATGTCAAAAAAAATTTAATGTCATAAAAAGTACAAGAAATGCCTTCTTACAGCATGTTGAGTGAATTCATGGTGATGTCTGGCGAAAAAAGTGGTGAAAAAGCCATTTTTTAGGATGTCAAAAATTTGAACAAATCGTCATACCGCGGTATGCCAAAAATGTCAAAAAAATTTAATGTCATAAAAAGTACAGGAAATGCCTTGTTACAGCATGTTGTGTGAATTCATGGTGATGTCTGGCGAAAAAAGTGGTGAAAAAGCCATTTTTTAGGATGTCAAAAATTTGAACAAATCGTCATACCGCGGTATGCCAAAAAAGTCCAAAAATGTCAAAAAAAATTTAATGTCATAAAAAGTGCAGGAAATGCCTTCCAACAGCATGTTGAGTGAATTCATGGTGATGTCTGGCGAAAAAAGTGGTGAAAAAGCCATTTTTTAGGATGTCAAAAATTTGAACAAATCGTCATACCGCGGTATGCCAAAAAGTCAAAAATGTCAAAAAAATGTAATGTCATAAAAAGTGCAGGAAATCCCTTCCAACAGCATGTTGAGTGAATTCATGGTGATGTCTGGCGAAAAAAGTGGTGAAAAAGCCATTTTTTAGGATGTCAAAAATTTGAACAAATCGTCATACCGCGGTATGCCAAAAAAGTCCAAAAATGTCAAAAAAATTTAATGCCATAAAAAGTGCAGGAAATGCCTATTTACAGCATGTTGAGTGAATTCATGGTCATGTCTGGCAAAAAAAGTGGTGAAAAAGCCATTTTTTAGGATGTCAAAAATTTGAACAAATCGTCATACCGCGGTATGCCAAAAAAGTCTAAAAATGTCAAAAAATTTTAACGTCATAAAAAGTACAGGAAATGCCTTCTTACAGCATGTTGAGTGAATTCATGGTGATGTCTGGCGAAAAAAGTGGTGAAAAAGCCATTTTTTAGGATGTCAAAAATTTGAACAAATCATCATACCGCGGTATGCCAAAAAAGTCCAAAAATGTCAAAAAAATTTAATGCCATAAAAAGTGCAGGAAATGCCTATTTACAGCATGTTGAGTGAATTCATGGTGATGTCTGGCAAAAAAAGTGGTGAAAAAGCCATTTCTTAGGATGTCAAAAATTTGAACAATTCGTCATACCGCGGTATGCCAAAAAAGTCCAAAAATGTCAAAAAAATTTAATGCCATAAAAAGTGCAGGAAATGCCTATTTACAGCATGTTGAGTGAATTCATGGTCATTTCTGGCAAAAAAAGTGGTGAAAAAGCCATTTTTTAGGATGTCAAAAATTTGAACAAATCGTCATACCGCGGTATGCCAAAAAAGCCTAAAAATGTCAAAAAATTTTAACGTCATAAAAAGTACAGGAAATGCCTTCTTACAGCATGTTGAGTGAATTCATGGTGATGTCTGGCGAAAAAAGTGGTGAAAAAGCCATTTTTTAGGATGTCAAAAATTTGAACAAATCATCATACCGCGGTATGCCAAAAAAGTCCAAAAATGTCAAAATTTAATGCCATAAAAGTGCAGGAAATGCTTATTTACATCATGTTGAGTGAATTCATGGTGATGTCTGGCAAAAAAAGTGGTGAAAAAGCCATTTCTTAGGATGTCAAAAATTTGAACAATTCGTCATACCGCGGTATGCCAAAAAAGTCCAAAAATGTCAAAAAATTTTAACGTCATAAAAAGTACAGGAAATGCCTTCTTACAGGATGGGGAGTGAATTCATGGTGATGTCTGGCGAAAAAGTGGTGAAAAAGCCATTTTTAGGATGTCAAAATTTGAACAAATCGTCATACCGCGGTATGCCAAAAAGTCCAAAATGTCAAAAAATTTAATGCCATAAAAAGTGCAGGAAATGCCTATTTACAGCATGTTGAGTGAATTCATGGTGATGTCTGGCGAAAAAGTGGTGAAAAGCCATTTTTAGGATGTCAAAAATTTGAACAAATCGTCATACCATGGTATGCCAAAAAGTCCAAAAATGTCAAAAAAATTTAATGTCATAAAAAGTACAAGAAATGCCTTCTTACAGCATGTTGAGTGAATTCATGGTGATGTCTGGCGAAAAAGTGGTGAAAAGCCATTTTTAGGATGTCAAAATTTGAACTCATCGTCATACCTCGGTATGCCAAAAATTTAAAAAAAATTTATTGTCATAAAAAGTACATGAAATGCATTGTTACAGCATGTTGTGTGAATTCATGTTTATGTCTGGCGAAAAAAGTGGTGAAAAAGCCATTTTTTATGATTTAAAAAATTTTAACAAATCGTCATACCGCGGTATGCCAAAAAAGTCCAAAAATGTCAAAAAAAATTTAATGTCATAAAGTGCAGGAAATGCCTTCCAACAGCATGTTGAGTGAATTCATGGTGATGTCTGGCGAAAAAAGTGGTGAAAAAGCCATTTTTAGGATGTCAAAATTTGAACAAATCGTCATACATGGTATGCCAAAAAAGTCCAAAATGTCAAAAAATGTAATGTCATAAAAAGTGCAGGAAATCCCTTCCAACAGCATGTTGAGTGAATTCATGGTGATGTCTGGCGAAAAAGTGGTGAAAAAGCCATTTTTAGGATGTCAAAATTTGAACAAATCGTCATACCGCGGTATGCCAAAAAGTCCAAAAATGTCAAAAATTTAATGCCATAAAAAGTGCAGGAAATGCCTATTTACAGCATGTTGAGTGAATTCATGGTCATGTCTGGCAAAAAAGTGGTGAAAAAGCCATTTTTAGGATGTCAAAAATTTGAACAAATCGTCATACCATGGTATGCCAAAAAGTCTAAAAATGTCAAAAAATTTTAACGTCATAAAGTACAGGAAATGCCTTCTTACAGCATGTTGAGTGAATTCATGGTGATGTCTGGCGAAAAAGTGGTGAAAAAGCCATTTTTAGGATGTCAAAAATTTGAACAAATCATCATACCGCGGTATGCCAAAAAAGTCCAAAAATGTCAAAAAAAATTTAATGCCATAAAAAGTGCAGGAAATGCCTATTTACAGCATGTTGAGTGAATTCATGGTGATGTCTGGCAAAAAAAGTGGTGAAAAAGCCATTTCTTAGGATGTCAAAAATTTGAACAATTCGTCATACCGCGGTATGCCAAAAAAGTCCAAAAATGTCAAAAAATTTTAACGTCATAAAAAGTACAGGAAATGCCTTCTTACAGCATGTTGAGTGAATTCATGGTGATGTCTGGCGAAAAAAGTGGTGAAAAAGCCATTTTTTAGGATGTCAAAAATTTGAACAAATTGTCATACCGCGGTATGCCAAAAAAGTCCAAAAATGTCAAAAAAAATTTAATGTCATAAAAAGTACAAGAAATGCCTTCTTACAGCATGTTGAGTGAATTCATGGTGATGTCTGGCGAAAAAAGTGGTGAAAAAGCCATTTTTTAGGATGTCAAAAATTTGAACAAATCGTCATACCGCGGTATGCCAAAAATGTCAAAAAAATTTAATGTCATAAAAAGTACAGGAAATGCCTTCCAACAGCATGTTGAGTGAATTCATGATGTCTGGCGAAAAAAGTGGTGAAAAAGCCATTTTTTAGGATGTCAAAAATTTGAACAAATCGTCATACCGCGGTATGCCAAAAAAGTCCAAAAATGTCAAAAAATTTAATGTCATAAAAAGTGCAGGAAATGCCTTCTTACAGCATGTTGCGTGAATTCATGGTGATGTCTGGCGAAAAAAGTGGTGAAAAAGCCATTTTTTAGGATGTCAAAAATTTGAACAAATCGTCATACCGCGGTATGCCAAAAAAGTCCAAAAATGTCAAAAAAATTTAATGTCATAAAAAGTGCAGGAAATCCCTTCCAAAAGCATGTTGAGTGAATTCATGGTGATGTCTGGCGAAAAAAGTGGTGAAAAAGCCATTTTTTAGGATGTCAAAAATTTGAACAAATCGTCATACCGCGGTATGCCAAAAAAGTCAAAAAATGTCAAAAAAAATTTAATGTCATAAAAAGTACAGGAAATGCCTTCTTACAGCATGTTGTGTGAATTCATGGTGATGTCTGGCGAAAAAAGTGGTGAAAAAGCCATTTTTTAGGATGTCAAAAATTTGAACAAATCGTCATACCGCGGTATGCCAAAAAAGTCCAAAAATGTCAAAAAAAATTTAATGTCATAAAAAGTGCAGGAAATGCCTTCCAACAGCATGTTGAGTGAATTCATGGTGATGTCTGGCGAAAAAAGTGGTGAAAAAGCCATTTTTTAGGATGTCAAAAATTTGAACAAATCGTCATACCGCGGTATGCCAAAAAAGTCCAAAAATGTCAAAAAAATGTAATGTCATAAAAAGTGCAGGAAATCCCTTCCAACAGCATGTTGAGTGAATTCATGGTGATGTCTGGCGAAAAAAGTGGTGAAAAAGCCATTTTTTAGGATGTCAAAAATTTGAACAAATCGTCATACCGCGGTATGCCAAAAAAGTCTAAAAAATGTGATGTCATAAAAAGTGCAGGAAATGCCTTCCAACAGCATGTTGAGTGAATTCATGGTGATGTCTGATGAAAAAAGTGGTGAAAAAGCCAGTTTTTAGGATGTCAAATATTTGAACAAATCGTCATACCACGGTATGCCAAAAAAGTCCAAAAATGTCAAAAAAATTTAATGTCATAAAAAGTGCAGGAAATGCCTTCTTACAGCATGTTGAGTGAATTCATGGTGATGTCTGGCGAAAAAAGTGGTGAAAAAGCCATTTTTTAGGTTGTCAAAAATTTGGACAAATCGTCATCGTCATCGTATGCCAAAAAAGTCCAAAAATGTCAAAAAAATTTAATGTCATAAAAAGTGCAGGAAATGCCTTCCAACAGCATGTTGAGTGAATTCATGGTGATGTCTGGCAAAAAAAGTGGTGAAAAAGCCATTTTTTAGGATGTCAAAAATTTGAACAAATCGTCATACCGCGGTATGCCAAAAAAGTCCAAAAATGTCAAAAAAAAGTTAATGTCATAAAAAGTGCAGAATATGCATTCTTACAGCATATTGAGTGAATTCACGGTGATGTCTGGCAAAAAAAGTGGTGAAAAAGCCATTTTTTAGGATGTCAAAAATTTCAACAAATCGTCATACCGCGGTATGCCAAAAAAGTCCAAAAATGTCAAAAAAATTTAATGCCATGAAAAGTGCAGGAAATGCCTATTTACAGCATGTTGAGTGAATTCATGGTGATGTCTGGCGAAAAAAGTGGTGAAAAAGCCATTTTTTAGGATGTCAAAAATTTGAACAAATCGTCATACCGCGGTATGCCAAAAAAGTCCAAAAATGTCAAAAAAATGTAATGTCATAAAAAGTGCAGGAAATCCCTTCCAACAGCATGTTGAGTGAATTCATGGTGATGTCTGGCGAAAAAAGTGGTGAAAAAGCCATTTTTTAGGATGTCAAAAATTTGAACAAATCGTCATACCGCGGTATGCCAAAAAAGTCTAAAAAATGTGATGTCATAAAAAGTGCAGGAAATGCCTTCCAACAGCATGTTGAGTGAATTCATGGTGATGTCTGATGAAAAAAGTGGTGAAAAAGCCAGTTTTTAGGATGTCAAATATTTGAACAAATCGTCATACCGCGGTATGCCAAAAAAGTCCAAAAATGTCAAAAAAAGTTAATGTCATAAAAAGTGCAGAATATGCCTTCTTACAGCATGTTGAGTGAATTCATGGTGATGTCTAGCGAAAAAAGTGGAGAAAAAGCCATTTTTTAGGTTGTCAAAAATTTGAACAAATCGTCATCGTCATCGTATGCCAAAAAAGTCCAAAAATGTCAAAAAAATTTAATGTCATAAAAAGTACAGGAAATGCCTTCTTACAGCACGTTGAGTGAATTCATGGTGATGTCTGGCGAAAAAAGTGGTGAAAAAGCCGTTTTTAAGGATGTCAAAAATTTGAACAAATCATCACACCGCGGTATGCCAAAAAGGTCCAAAAATGTCAAAAAAAATTAATGTTATAAACACTGCAGGAAATGCCTATTTACAGCATGTTGAGTGAATTCATGGTCATGTCTGGCGAAAAAAGTGGTGAAAAAGCCATTTTTTAGGATGTCAAAAATTTGGACAAATCGTCATCGTCATCGTATGCCAAAAAAGTCCAAAAATGTCAAAAAAATTTAATGCCATATAAAGTGCAGGAAATGCCTATTTACAGCATGTTGAGTGAGTTCATGGTGATGTCTGGCGAAAAAAAGTGGTGAAAAGCCATTTTTTAGGATGTCAAAAATTTGAACAAATCGTCATACCGCGCGCGGTATGCCAAAAAAGTCTAAAAATGTCAAAAAAATTTAATGTCATAAAAAGTGCAAGAAATGCCTTCCAACAGCATGTTGAGTGAATTCATGGTGATGTCTGGCAAAAAAAGTGGTGAAAAAGCCATTTTTTAGGATGTCAAAAATTTGAACAAATCATCATACCGCGGTATGCCAAAAAAGTCCAAAATGTCAAAAATTTAATGTCATAAAAGTGCAGGAAATCCCGTCCAACAGCATGTTGAGTGAATTCATGGTGATGTCTGGCGAAAAAGTGGTGAAAAGCCATTCTTTAGGATGTCAAAATTTGAACAAATCGTCATACATGCAGTATGCCAAAAGTCCAAAATGTCAAAAAATTTAATACCATATAAAGTGCAGGAAATGCCTATTTACAGCATGTTGAGTGAGTTCATGGTGATGTCTGGCGAAAAAAAGTGGTGAAAAGCCATTTTTAGGATGTCAAAATTTGAACAAATCATCATACCGCAGTATGCCAAAAAAGTCCAAAATGTCAAAAAAATTTAATGTCATAAAAGTGCAGGAAATCCCGTCCAACAGCATGTTGAGTGAATTCATGGTGATGTCTGGCGAAAAAGTGGTGAAAAAGCCATTTTTTAGGATGTCAAAAATTTGAACAAATCGTCATACCGCGGTATGCCAAAAAGTCCAAAATGTCAAAAAAATTTAATTTCATAAAAGTGCAGGAAATCCCTTCCAACAGCATGTTGAGTGAATTCATGGTGATGTCTGGCGAAAAAGTGGTGAAAAGCCATTTTTAGGATGTCAAAATTTGAACAAATCGTCATGCCAAAAAGTCCAAAAATGTCAAAAATTTAATGTCATAAAAAGTGCAAGAAATGCCTTCCAACAGCATGTTGAGTGAATTCATGGTGATGTCTGGCAAAAAAAGTTGTTAAAAATCCATTTTTTAGGATGTCAAAAATTTGAACAAATCGTCATACCGCGGTATGCCAAAAAAGTCCAAAATGTCAAAAATTTAATGTCATAAAAGTGCAGGAAATCCCGTCCAACAGCATGTTGAGTGAATTCATGGTGATGTCTGGCGAAAAAAGTGGTGAAAAAGCCATTTTTTAGGATGTCAAAAATTTGAACAAATCGTCATACCACGGTATGCCAAAAAAGTCCAAAAATGTCAAAAAAAGTTAATGTCATCAAAAGTGCAGAATATGCATTCTTACAGCATGTTGAATGAATTCATGGTGATGTCTGGCAAAAAAAGTTTTTGAAAAAGCCATTTTTTAGGTGTCAAAAATTTGAACAAATCGTCATACCGCGGTATGCCAAAAAAGTCCAAAAATGTCAAAAAAAATTTAATGTCATAAAAAGTGCAGGAAATGCCTTCTTACAGCATGTTGAGTGAATTCATGGTGATGTCTGGCGAAAAAAGTGTTGAAAAAGCCATTTTTTAGGTTGTCAAAAATTTGGACAAATCGTCATCGTCATCGTATGCCAAAAAAGTCCAAAAATGTCAAAAAAATTTAATGCCATATAAAGTGCAGGAAATGCCTATTTACAGCATGTTGAGTGAATTCATGGTGATGTCTGGCGAAAAAAGTGGTGAAAAAGCCATTTTTTGGGATATCAAAAATTTGAACAAATCGTCATACCGCGGTATGCCAAAAAAGTCCACAAATGTCAAAAAACATTAATGTAATAAAAAGTGCAGAATATGCATTCTTACAGCATGTTGAGTGAGTTCATGGTGATGTCTAGCGAAAAAAGTGGAGAAAAAGCCATTTTTTAGGTTGTCAAAAATTTGAACAAATCGTCATCGTCATCGTATGCCAAAAAACTCCAAAAATGTCAAAAAAAATTAATGTCATAAAAAGTACAGGAAATGCCTTCTTACAGCACGTTGAGTGAATTCATGGTGATGTCTGGCGAAAAAAGTGGTGAAAAAGCCATTTTTAAGGATGTCAAAAATTTGAACAAATCATCACACCGCGGTATGCCAAAAAGGTCCAAAAATGTCAAAAAAAATTAATGTTATAAACACTGCAGGAAATGCCTATTTACAGCATGTTGAGTGAATTCATGGTCATGTCTGGCGAAAAAAGTGGTGAAAAAGCCATTTTTTAGGATGTCAAAAATTTGGACAAATCGTCATCGTCATCGTATGCCAAAAAAGTCCAAAAATGTCAAAAAAATTTAATGCCATATAAAGTGCAGGAAATGCCTATTTACAGCATGTTGAGTGAGTTCATGGTGATGTCTGGCGAAAAAAAGTGGTGAAAAGCCATTTTTTAGGATGTCAAAAATTTGAACAAATCATCATACCGCGGTATGCCAAAAAAGTCCAAAAATGTCAAAAAAATTTAATGTCATAAAAGTGCAGGAAATCCCGTCCAACAGCATGTTGAGTGAATTCATGGTGATGTCTGGCGAAAAAAGTGGTGAAAAAGCCATTTTTTAGGATGTCAAAAATTTGAACAAATCGTCATACCGTGGTATGCCAAAAAAGTCCAAAAATGTCAAAAAAATTTAATTTCATAAAAAGTGCAGGAAATCCCTTCCAACAGCATGTTGAGTGAATTCATGGTGATGTCTGGCGAAAAAAGTGGTGAAAAGCCATTTTTTAGGATGTCAAAAATTTGAACAAATCGTCATACCGCGCGCGTTATGCCAAAAAGTCCAAAATGTCAAAAATTTAATGTCATAAAAGTGCAAGAAATGCCTTCCAACAGCATGTTGAGTGAATTCATGGTGATGTCTGGCAAAAAAAGTGGTGAAAAAGCCATTTTTTAGGATGTCAAAAATTTGAACAAATCATCATACCGCGGTATGCCAAAAAAGTCCAAAAATGTCAAAAAAATTTAATGTCATAAAAGTGCAGGAAATCCCGTCCAACAGCATGTTGAGTGAATTCATGGTGATGTCTGGCGAAAAAAGTGGTGAAAAAGCCATTTTTTAGGATGTCAAAAATTTGAACAAATCGTCATACCACGGTATGCAAAAAAAGTCCAAAAATGTCAAAAAAAGTTAATGTCATCAAAAGTGCAGAATATGCATTCTTACAGCATGTTGAATGAATTCATGGTGATGTCTGGCAAAAAAAGTTTTTGAAAAAGCCATTTTTTAGGTGTCAAAAATTTGAACAAATCGTCATACCGCGGTATGCCAAAAAAGTCCAAAAATGTCAAAAAAAATTTAATGTCATAAAAAGTGCAGGAAATGCCTTCTTACAGCATGTTGAGTGAATTCATGGTGATGTCTGGCGAAAAAAGTGTTGAAAAAGCCATTTTTTAGGTTGTCAAAAATTTGGACAAATCGTCATCGTCATCGTATGCCAAAAAAGTCCAAAAATGTCAAAAAAATTTAATGCCATATAAAGTGCAGGAAATGCCTATTTACAGCATGTTGAGTGAATTCAAGGTGATGTCTGGCGAAAAAAGTGGTGAAAAAGCCATTTTTTAGGATGTCAAAAATTTCAACAAATCGTCATACCGCGGTATGCCAAAAAAGTCCAAAAATGTCAAAAAAAGTTAATGTCATAAAAAGTGCAGAATATGCCTTCTTACAGCATGTTGAGTGAATTCATGGTGATGTCTAGCGAAAAAAGTGGTGAAAAAGCCATTTTTTAGGATGTCAAAATTTGAACAAATCGTCATACCGCGGTATGCCAAAAAAGTCCAAAAATGTCAAAAAAAATTAATGTCATAAAAAGTACAGGAAATGCCTTCTTACAGCATGTTGAGTGAGTTCATGGTGATGTCTGGCAGAAAAAGTGGTGAAAAAGCCATTTTTTAGGATGTCAAAAATTTCAACAAATCGTCATAACGCGATATGCCAAAAAAGTCCAAAAATGTCAAAAAAATTTAATGTCATAAAAAGTGCAGGAAATCCTGTCCAACAGCATGTTGAGTGAATTCATAGTCATGTCTGGCGAAAAAAGTGGTGAAAAAGCCATTTTTTAGGATGTCAAAAATTTGGACAAATCGTCATACCGCGGTATGACAAAAAAGTCCAAAAATGTCAAAAAAAATTAATGTTATAAACACTGCAGGAAATGCCTATTTACAGCATGTTGAGTGAATTCATGGTCATGTCTGGCGAAAAAAGTGGTGAAAAAGCCATTTTTTAGGATGTCAAAAATTTGAACAAATCGTCATACTGCAGTATGCCAAAAAGTCCAAAATGTCAAAAATTTAAGGTCATAAAAAGTGCAAGAAATGCCTTCCAACAGCAGGTTGAGTGAATTCATGGTGATGTCTGGCAAAAAACGTGGTGAAAAAGCCATTTTTTAGGATGTCAAAAATTTTAACAAATCATCATACCGCGGTATGCCAAAAAAGTCCAAAAATGTCAAAAAAATTTAATGTCATAAAAGTGCAGGAAATCCCGTCCAACAGCATGTTGAGTGAATTCATGGTGATGTCTGGCGAAAAAAGTGGTGAAAAGCCATTTTTTAGGATGTCAAAAATTTGAACAAATCGTCATACCGCGCGCGGTATGCCAAAAAAGTCCAAAAATGTCAAAAAAATTTAATGTCATAAAAAGTGCAAGAAATGCCTTCCAACAGCATGTTGAGTGAATTCATGGTGATGTCTGGCAAAAAAAGTGGTGAAAAAGCCATTTTTTAGGATGTCAAAAATTTGAACAAATCATCATACCGCGGTATGCCAAAAAAGTCCAAAAATGTCAAAAAAATTTAATGTCATAAAAGTGCAGGAAATCCCGTCCAACAGCATGTTGAGTGAATTCATGGTGATGTCTGGCGAAAAAAGTGGTGAAAAAGCCATTTTTTAGGATGTCAAAAATTTGAACAAATCGTCATACCGCGGTATGCCAAAAAAGTCCAAAAATGTCAAAAAAATTTAATTTCATAAAAAGTGCAGGAAATCCCTTCCAACAGCATGTTGAGTGAATTCATGGTGATGTCTGGCGAAAAAAGTGGTGAAAAAGCCATTTTTTAGGATGTCAAAAATTTGGACAAATCGTCATCGTCATCGTATGCCAAAAAAGTCCAAAAATGTCAAAAAAATTTAATGCCATATAAAGTGCAGGAAATGCCTATTTACAGCATGTTGAGTGAGTTCATGGTGATGTCTGGCGAAAAAAAGTGGTGAAAAGCCATTTTTTAGGATGTCAAAAATTTGAACAAATCATCATACCGCGGTATGCCAAAAAAGTCCAAAAATGTCAAAGAAATTTAATGTCATAAAAGTGCAGGAAATCCCGTCCAACAGCATGTTGAGTGAATTCATGGTGATGTCTGGCGAAAAAAGTGGTGAAAAAGCCATTTTTTAGGATGTCAAAAATTTGAACAAATCGTCATACCGCGAGTGGTATGCCAAAAAAGTCCAAAAATGTCAAAAAAATTTAATGCCATAAAAAGTGCAGGAAATGCCTATTTACAGCATGTTGAGTGAATTCATGGTGATGTCTGGCAAAAAAAGTGGTGAAAAAGCCATTTTTTAGGATGTCAAAAATTTGAACAAATCGTCGTACCACGGTATGCAAAAAAAGTCCAAAAATGTCAAAAAAAGTTAATGTCATCAAAAGTGCAGAATATGCATTCTTACAGCATGTTGAATGAATTCATGGTGATGTCTGGCAAAAAAAGTTTTTGAAAAAGTCATTTTTTAGGTGTCAAAAATTTGAACAAATCGTCATACCGCGGTATGCCAAAAAAGTCCAAAAATGTCAAAAAAAATTTAATGTCATAAAAAGTGCAGGAAATGACTTCTTACAGCATGTTGAGTGAATTCATGGTGATGTCTGGCGAAAAAAGTGGTGAAAAAGCCATTTTTTAGGTTGTCAAAAATTTGGACAAATCGTGATCGTCATCGTATGCCAAAAAAGTCCAAAAATGTCAAAAAAATTTAATGTCATAAAAAGTGCAGGAAATGCCTTCCAACAGCATGTTGAGTGAATTCATGGTGATGTCTGGCAAAAAAAGTGGTGAAAAAGCCATTTTTTAGGATGTCAAAATTTGAACAAATCGTCATACCGCGGTATGCCAAAAAAGTCCAAAAATGTCAAAATAATATAATGTCATAAAAAGTGCAGGAAATGCCTATTTACAGCATGTTGAATGAATTCATGGTGATGTCTGGCAAAAAAAGTTTTTGAAAAAGCCATTTTTTAGGATGTCAAAAATTTGAACAAATCGTCATACCGCGGTATGCCAAAAAAGTCCAAAAATGTCAAAAAAAATTTAATGTCATAAAAAGTGCAGGAAATGCCTTCTTACAGCATGTTGAGTGAATTCATGGTGATGTCTGGCGAAAAAAGTGGTGAAAAAGCCATTTTTTAGGTTGTCAAAAATTTGGACAAATCGTCATCGTCATCGTATGCCAAAAAAGTCCAAAAATGTCAAAAAAATTTAATGTCATAAAAAGTGCAGGAAATGCCTTCCAACAGCATGTTGAGTGAATTCATGGTGATGTCTGGCAAAAAAAGTGGTGAAAAAGCCATTTTTTAGGATGTCAAAATTTGAACAAATCGTCATACCGCGGTATGCCAAAAAAGTCCAAAAATGTCAAAATAATATAATGTCATAAAAAGTGCAGGAAATGCCTTCCAACAGCATGTTGAGTGAATTCATGGTGATGTCTGGTAAAAAAAGTGGTGAAAAAGCCATTTTTTAGGATGTCAAAAATTTCAACAAATCGTCATACCGCGATATGCCAAAAAAGTCCAAAAATGTCAAAATAATATAATGTCATAAAAAGTGCAGGAAATGCCTTCCAACAGCATGTTGAGTGAAATCATGGTGATGTCTGGCAAAAAAAGTGGTGAAAAAGCCATTTTTTAGGTTGTCAAAAATTTGAACAAATCGTCATCGTCATCGTATGCCAAAAAAGTCCAAAAATGTCAAAAAAAATTAATGTCATAAAAAGTACAGGAAATGCCTTCTTACAGCACGTTGAGTGAATTCATGGTGATGTCTGGCGAAAAAAGTGGTGAAAAAGCCATTTTTAAGGATGTCAAAAATTTGAACAAATCATCACACCGCGGTATGCCAAAAAGGTCCAAAAATGTCAAAAAAAAATTAATGTTATAAACACTGCAGGAAATGCCTATTTACAGCATGTTGAGTGAATTCATGGTCATGTCTGGCGAAAAAAGTGGTGAAAAAGCCATTTTTTAGGATGTCAAAAATTTGGACAAATCGTCATCGTCATCGTATGCCAAAAAAGTCCAAAAATGTCAAAAAAATTTAATGCCATATAAAGTGCAGGAAATGCCTATTTACAGCATGTTGAGTGAGTTCATCGTGATGTCTGGCGAAAAAAAGTGGTGAAAAGCCATTTTTTAGGATGTCAAAAATTTGAACAAATCGTCATACCGCGCGCGGTATGCCAAAAAAGTCCAAAAATGTCAAAAAAATTTAATGTCATAAAAAGTGCAAGAAATGCCTTCCAACAGCATGTTGAGTTAATTCATGTTTTTGTATGTCAAAAAAAGTGGTGAAAAAGCCATTTTTTAGGATGTCAAAAATTTGAACAAATCATCATACCGCGGTATGCCAAAAAAGTCCAAAAATGTCAAAAAAATTTAATGTCATAAAAGTGCAGGAAATCCCGTCCAACAGCATGTTGAGTGAATTCATGGTGATGTCTGGCGAAAAAAGTGGTGAAAAAGCCATTCTTTAGGATGTCAAAAATTTGAACAAATCGTCATACCGCGGTATGCCAAAAAAGTCCAAAAATGACAAAAAAATTTAATTTCATAAAAAGTGCAGGAAATCCCTTCCAACAGCATGTTAAGTGAATTCATGGTGATGTCTGGCGAAAAAAGTGGTGAAAAAGCCATTCTTTAGGATGTCAAAAATTTGAACAAATCGTCATACCGCGCGCGGTATGCCAAAAAAGTCCAAAAATGTCAAAAAAATTTAATGTCATATAAAGTGCAGGAAATGCCTATTTACAGCATGTTGAGTGAGTTCATGGTGATGTCTGGCGAAAAAAAGTGGTGAAAAGCCATTTTTTAGGATGTCAAAAATTTGAACAAATCATCATACCGCGGTATGCCAAAAAAGTCCAAAAATGTCAAAAAAATTTAATTTCATAAAAAGTGCAGGAAGTCCCTTCCAACAGCATGTTGAGTGAATTCATGGTGATGTCTGGCGAAAAAAGTGGTGAAAAGCCATTTTTTAGGATGTCAAAAATTTGAACAAATCGTCATGCCAAAAAAGTCCAAAAATGTCAAAAAAATTTAATGTCATAAAAAGTGCAAGAAATGCCTATTTACAGCATGTTGAGTGAATTCATGGTGATGTCTGGCAAAAAAAGTGGTGAAAAAGCCATTTTTTAGGATGTCAAAAATTTGAACAAATCATCATACCGCGGTATGCCAAAAAAGTCCAAAAATGTCAAAAAATTTAATTCCATAAAAGTGCAGGAAATCCCGTCCAACAGCATGTTGAGTGAATTCATGGTGATGTCTGGCGAAAAACGTGGTGAAAAAGCCATTTTTTAGGATGTCAAAAATTTGAACAAATCGTCATACCACGGTATGCAAAAAAAGTCCAAAAATGTCAAAAAAAGTTAATGTCATCAAAAGTGCAGAATATGCATTCTTACAGCATGTTGAATGAATTCATGGTGATGTCTGGCAAAAAAAGTTTTTGAAAAAGCCATTTTTTAGGTGTCAAAAATTTGAACAAATCGTCATACCGCGGTATGCCAAAAAAGTCCAAAAATGTCAAAAAAAATTTAATGTCATAAAAAGTGCAGGAAATGCCTTCTTACAGCATGTTGAGTGAATTCATGGTGATGTCTGGCGAAAAAAGTGGTGAAAAAGCCATTTTTTAGGATATCAAAAATTTGAACAAATCGTCATACCGCGGTATGCCAAAAAGTCCCACAAATGTCAAAAAAAGTTAATGTAAAAAAAAGTGCAGAATATGCATTCTTACAGCATATTGAGTGAATTCATGGTGATGTCTGGCAAAAAAAGTGGTGAAAAAGTCATTTTTTAGGATCTCAAAAATTTGAACAAATCGTCATACCGCGGTATGCCAAAAAGTCCAAAAATGTCAAAAAAATTTAATGTCATAAAAAGTGCAAGAAATGCCTTCCAACAGCATGTTGAGTGAATTCATGGTGATGTCTGGCAAAAAAAGTGGTGAAAAAGCCATTTTTTAGGATGTCAAAAATTTGAACAAATCATCATACCCGGTATGCCAAAAAGTCCAAAAATGTCAAAAAAATTTTATGTCATAAAAGTGCAGGAAATCCCGTCCAACAGCATGTTGAGTGAATTCATGGTGATGTCTGGCGAAAAAAGTGGTGAAAAAGCCATTTTTTAGGATGTCAAAAATTTGAACAAATCGTCATACCGCAGTATGCCAAAAAAGTCCAAAAATGTCAAAAAAATTTAATTTCATAAAAAGTGCAGGAAATCCCTTCCAACAGCATGTTGAGTGAATTCATGGTGATGTCTGGCGAAAAAAGTGGTGAAAAGCCATTTTTTAGGATGTCAAAAATTTGAACAAATTGTCATCGTCATCGTATGCCAAAAAAGTCCAAAAATGTCAAAAAAAGTTAATGTTATAAACACTGCAGGAAATGCCTATTTACAGCATGTTGAGTGAATTCATGGTGATGTCTGGCGAAAAAAGTGGTGAAAAAGCCATTTTTAAGGATGTCAAAAATTTGAACAAATCGTCATACCGCGGTATGACAAAAAAGTCCAAAAATGTCAAAAAAAGTTAATGTCATAAAAAGTGCAGAATATGCCTTCTTACAGCATGTTGAGTGAATTCATGGTGATGTCTAGCGAAAAAAGTGGTGAAAAAAGCCAATTTTTAGGATGTCAAAAATTTGAACAAATCGTCATACCGCGGTATGCCAAAAAAGTCCAAAAATGTCAAAAAAATTTAATGCCATAAAAAGTGCAGGAAATTCCTATTTACAGCATGTTGAGTGAATTCATGGTAATGTCTGGCGAAAAAAGTGGTGAAAAAGCCATTTTTTAGGTTGTCAAAAATTTGAACAAATCGTCATACCGCAAAAGTCCAAAAAATTTAATGTCATAAAAAGTACAGGAAATGCCTTCTTACAGCATGTTGAGTGAATTCATGGTGATGTCTGGCAAAAAAAGTGGTGAAAAAGCCATTTTTAAGGATGTCAAAAATTTGAACAAATCGTCATACCGCGGTATGCCAAAAATGTCCAAAAATGTCAAAAAAAATTAATGTTATAAACACTGCAGGAAATGCCTATTTACAGCATGTTGAGTGAATTCATGGTGATGTCTGGCGAAAAAAGTGGTGAAAAAGCCATTTTTAAGGATGTCAAAAATTTGAACAAATCGTCATACCGCGGTATGACAAAAAAGTCCAAAAATGTCAAAAAAAGTTAATGTCATAAAAAGTGCAGAATATGCCTTCTTACAGCATGTTGACTGAATTCATGGTGATGTCTGGCGAAAAAAGTGGTGAAAAAGCCATTTTTTAGGATATCAAAAATTTGAACAAATCGTCATACCGCGGTATGCCAAAAAAGTCCAAAAATGTCAAAAAAATTTAATGCCATAAAAAGTGCAGGAAATGCCTATTTACAGCATGTTGACTGCATTCATGGTGATGTCTGGCGAAAAAAGTGGTGAAAAAGCCATTTTTTAGGATATCAAAAATTTGAACAAATCGTCATACTGCGGCATGCCAAAAAAGTCCACAAATGTAAAAAAAAAGTTAATGTCATAAAAAGTGCAGAATGTGCCTTCTTACAGCATGTTGAGTGAATTCATGGTGATGTCTGGCGAAAAAAGTTGTGAAAAAGCCATTTTTTAGGTTGTCAAAAATTTGGACAAATCGTCATACCGCGGTATGCCAAAAAGTCCAACAATGTCAAAAAAATTTAAAGTCATAAAAAGTGCAGAATATGCCTTCTTACAGCATGTTGAGTGAATTCATGGTCATGTCTGGCAAAAAAAGTGGTGAAAAAGCCATTTTTTAGGATGTCAAAAATTTCAACAAATCGTCATACCGCGGTATGCCAAAAAAGTCCAAAAAAGTCAAAAAAAAGTTAATGTCATAAAAAGTGCAGAATATGCATTCTTACAGCATATTGAGTGAATTCATGGTCATGTCTGGCAAAAAAAGTGGTGAAAAAGCCATTTTTTAGGATGTCAAAAATTTGAACAAATCATCATACCGCGGTATGCCAAAAAAGTCCAAAAATGTCAAAAAAATTTAATGCCATAAAAAGTGCAGGAAATGCCTATTTCCAGCATGTTGAGTGAATTCATGGTGATGTCTGGCAAAAAAAGTTTTTGAAAAAGCCATTTTTTAGGTGTCAAAAATTTGAACAAATCGTCATACCGCGGTATGCCAAAAAAGTCCAAAAATGTCAAAAAAAATTTAATGTCATAAAAAGTGCAGGAAATGCCTTCTTACAGCATGTTGAGTGAATTCATGGTGATGTCTGGCGAAAAAAGTGGTGAAAAAGCCATTTTTTAGGATATCAAAAATTTGAACAAATCGTCATACCGCGGTATGCCAAAAAAGTCCACAAATGTCAAAAAAAAGTTAATGTAATAAAAAGTGCAGAATATGCATTCTTACAGCATATTGAGTGAATTCATGGTGATGTCTGGCAAAAAAAGTGGTGAAAAAGTCATTTTTTAGGATGTCAAAAATTTGAACAAATCGTCATACCGCGGTATGCCAAAAAAGTCCAAAAATGTCAAAAAAAATTAATGTTATAAACACTGCAGGAAATGCCTATTTACAGCATGTTGAGTGACTTCATGGTGATGTCTCATGAAAAAAGTGGTGAAAAAGCCAGTTTTAGGATGTCAAAATTTGAACAAATCGTCATACCGCGGTATGCCAAAAAAGTCCACAAATGTTAAAAAAGTTTAATGTCATAAAAAGTACAGGAAATGCCTTCTTACAGCATGTTGAGTGAATTCATGGTGATGTCTGGCAAAAAAAGTGGTGAAAAAGCCATTTTTTAGGATGTCAAAAATTTCAACAAATCGTCATACCGCGGTATGCCAAAAAAGTCCAAAAATATCAAAAAAAGTTAATGTCATAAAAAGTGCAGAATATGCCTTCTTACAGCATGTTGAGTGAATTCATGGTGATGTCTAGCGAAAAAAGTGGTGAAAAAGCCAATTTTTAGGATGTCAAAAATTTGAACAAATCGTCATACCGCGGTATGCCAAAAAAGTCCAAAAATGTCAAAAAAATTTAATGCCATAAAAAGTGCAGGAAATGCCTATTTACAGCATGTTGAGTGAATTCATGGTGATGTCTGGCAAAAAAAGTGGTGAAAAAGCCATTTTTTAGGATGTCAAAATTTGAACAAATCGTCATACCGCGGTATGCCAAAAAGTCCAAAATGTCAAAAATTTAATGTCATAAAAAGTGCAAGAAATGCCTTCCAACAGCATGTTGAGTGAATTCGTGGTGATGTCTGGCAAAAAAAGTGGTGAAAAAGCCATTTTTTAGGATGTCAAAAATTTGAACAAATCATCATACCGCGGTATGCCAAAAAAGTCCAAAAATGTCAAAAAAATTTAATGTCATAAAAGTGCAGGAAATCCCGTCCAACAGCATGTTGAGTGAATTCATGGTGATGTCTGGCAAAAAAAGTGGTGAAAAAGCCATTTTTAAGGATGTCAAAATTTGAACAAATCGTCATACCGCGGTATGCCAAAAAAGTCCAAAATGTCAAAAATTTAATTTCATAAAGTGCAGGAAATCCTTCCAACAGCATGTTGAGTGAATTCATGGTGATGTCTGGCGAAAAAGTGGTGAAAAGCCATTTTTAGGATGTCAAAAATTTGAACAAATTGTCATCGTCATCGTATGCCAAAAAGTCCAAAAATGTCAAAAAGTTAATGTTATAAACACTGCAGGAAATGCCTATTTACAGCATGTTGAGTGAATTCATGGTGATGTCTGGCGAAAAAGTGGTGAAAAAGCCATTTTTAAGGATGTCAAAAATTTGAACAAATCGTCATACCGCGGTATGACAAAAAAGTCCAAAAATGTCAAAAAAAGTTAATTTTATAAAAAGTGCAGAATATGTCTTCTTACAGCATGTTGAGTGAATTCATGGTGATGTCTGGCGAAAAAAGTGGTGAAAAAGCCATTTTTAAGGATGTCAAAAATTTGAACAAATCGTCATACCGCGGTATGACAAAAAAGTCCAAAAATGTCAAAAAAATTTAATATCATAAAAAGTGCAGGAAATGCCTTCCAACAGCATGTTGAGTGAATTCATGGTGATGTCTGGCAAAAAAAGTGGTGAAAAAGCCATTTTTTAGGATGTCAAAAATTTGAACAAATCATCATACCGCGGTATGCCAAAAAAGTCCAAAAATGTCAAAAAAATTTAATGCCATAAAAAGTGCAGGAAATGCCTATTTCCAGCATGTTGAGTGAATTCATGGTGATGTCTGGCGAAAAAAGTGGTGAAAAAGCCATTTTTTAGGTTGTCAAAAATTTGAACAAATCGTCATACCGCGGTATGCCAAAAAAGTCCAAAAATGTCAAAAGAAATTAATGTCATAAAAAGTACAGGAAATGCCTTCTTACAGCATGTTGAGTGAATTCATGGTGATGTCTGGCAAAAAAAGTGGTGAAAAAGCCATTTATAAGGATGTCAAAAATTTGAACAAATCGTCATACCGCGGTATGCCAAAAAGGTCCAAAAATGTCAAAAAAAATTAATGTTATAAACACTGCAGGAAATGCCTATTTACAGCATGTTGAGTGAATTCATGGTGATGTCTGGCGAAAAAAGTGGTGAAAAAGCCATTTTTAAGGATGTCAAAAATTTGAACAAATCGTCATACCGCGGTATGACAAAAAAGTCCAAAAATGTCAAAAAAAGTTAATGTCATAAAAAGTGCAGAATATGCCTTCTTACAGCATGTTGACTGAATTCATGGTGATGTCTGGCGAAAAAAGTGGTGAAAAAGCCATTTTTTAGGATATCAAAAATTTGAACAAATCGTCATACCGCGGTATGCCACAAAAGTCCAAAAATTTCAAAAAAATTTAATGTCATAAAAAGTGCAGGAAATGCCTTCTTACAGCATGTTGAGTGAATTCATGGTGATGTCTGGCAAAAAAAGTTTTTGAAAAAGCCATTTTTTAGGTGTCAAAAATTTGAACAAATCGTCATACCGCGGTATGCCAAAAAAGTCCAAAAATGTCAAAAAAATTTAATGCCATAAAAAGTGCAGGAAATGCCTATTTACAGCATGTTGACTGCATTCATGGTGATGTCTGGCGAAAAAAGTGGTGAAAAAGCCATTTTTTAGGATATCAAAAATTTGAACAAATCGTCATACTGCGGCATGCCAAAAAAGTCCACAAATGTAAAAAAAAAGTTAATGTCATAAAAAGTGCAGAATGTGCCTTCTTACAGCATGTTGAGTGAATTCATGGTGATGTCTGGCGAAAAAAGTTGTGAAAAGCCATTTTTAGGTTGTCAAAAATTTGGACAAATCGTCATACCGCAGTATGCCAAAAAGTCCAACAATGTCAAAAAATTTAAAGTCATAAAAAGTGCAGAATAAGCCTTCTTACAGCATGTTGAGTGAATTCATGGTCATGTCTGGCAAAAAAAGTGGTGAAAAAGCCATTTTTTAGGATGTCAAAAATTTCAACAAATCGTCATACCGCGGTATGCCAAAAAAGTCCAAAAAAGTCAAAAAAAAGTTAATGTCATAAAAAGTGCAGAATATGCATTCTTACAGCATATTGAGTGAATTCATGGTGATGTCTGGCAAAAAAAGTGGTGAAAAAGCCATTTTTTAGGATGTCAAAAATTTGAACAAATCATCATACCGCGGTATGCCAAAAAAGTCCAAAAATGTCAAAAAAATTTAATGCCATAAAAAGTGCAGGAAATGCCTATTTCCAGCATGTTGAGTGAATTCATGGTGATGTCTGGCAAAAAAAGTTTTTGAAAAAGCCATTTTTTAGGATGTCAAAAATTTGAACAAATCGTCATACCACGGTATGCAAAAAAAGTCCAAAAATGTCAAAAAAAGTTAATGTCATCAAAAGTGCAGAATATGCATTCTTACAGCATGTTGAATGAATTCATGGTGATGTCTGGCAAAAAAAGTTTTTGAAAAAGCCATTTTTTAGGTGTCAAAAATTTGAACAAATCGTCATACCGCGGTATGCCAAAAAAGTCCAAAAATGTCAAAAAAAATTTAATGTCATAAAAAGTGCAGGAAATGCCTTCTTACAGCATGTTGAGTGAATTCATGGTGATGTCTGGCGAAAAAAGTGGTGAAAAAGCCATTTTTTAGGATATCAAAAATTTGAACAAATCGTCATACCGCGGTATGCCAAAAAAGTCCACAAATGTCAAAAAAAAGTTAATGTAATAAAAAGTGCAGAATATGCATTCTTACAGCATATTGAGTGAATTCATGGTGATGTCTGGCAAAAAAAGTGGTGAAAAAGTCATTTTTTAGGATGTCAAAAATTTGAACAAATCGTCATACCGCGGTATGCCAAAAAAGTCCAAAAATGTCAAAAAAAATTAATGTTATAAACACTGCAGGAAATGCCTATTTACAGCATGTTGAGTGAATTCATGGTGATGTCTCGCGAAAAAAGTGGTGAAAAAGCCAGTTTTTAGGATGTCAAAAATTTGAACAAATCGTCATACCGCGGTATGCCAAAAAAGTCCACAAATGTTAAAAAAGTTTAATGTCATAAAAAGTACAGGAAATGCCTTCTTACAGCATGTTGAGTGAATTCATGGTGATGTCTGGCAAAAAAAGTGGTGAAAAAGCCATTTTTTAGGATGTCAAAAATTTCAACAAATCGTCATACCGCGGTATGCCAAAAAAGTCCACAAATGTCAAAAAAAAGTTAATGTAATAAAAAGCGCAGAATATGCATTCTTACAGCATATTGAGTGAATTCATGGTGATGTCTGGCAAAAAAAGTGGTGAAAAAGTCATTTTTTAGGATGTCAAAAATTTGAACAAATCGTCATACCGCGGTATGCCAAAAAAGTCCAAAAATGTCAAAAAAAATTAATGTTATAAACACTGCAGGGAATGCCGATGTAAAGCATGGTGAGTGAATTCATGGTGATGTCTCGCGAAAAAAGTGGTGAAAAAGCCAGTTTTTAGGATGTCAAAAATTTGAACAAATCGTCATACCGCGGTATGCCAAAAAAGTCCACAAATGTTAAAAAAGTTTAATGTCATAAAAAGTACAGGAAATGCCTTCTTACAGCATGTTGAGTGAATTCATGGTGATGTCTGGCAAAAAAAGTGGTGAAAAAGCCATTTTTTAGGATGTCAAAAATTTCAACAAATCGTCATACCGCGGTATGCCAAAAAAGTCCAAAAATATCAAAAAAAGTTAATGTCATAAAAAGTGCAGAATATGCCTTCTTACAGCATGTTGAGTGAATTCATGGTGATGTCTAGCGAAAAAAGTGGTGAAAAAGCCAATTTTTAGGATGTCAAAAATTTGAACAAATCGTCATACCGCGGTATGCCAAAAAGTCCAAAATGTCAAAAATTTAATGCCATAAAAAGTGCAGGAAATGCCTATTTACAGCATGTTGAGTGAATTCATGGTGATGTCTGGCAAAAAAAGTGGTGAAAAAGCCATTTTTTAGGATGTCAAAATTTGAACAAATCGTCATACCGCGGTATGCCAAAAAAGTCCAAAAATGTCAAAAAAATTTAATGTCATAAAAAGTGCAAGAAATGCCTTCCAACAGCATGTTGAGTGAATTCGTGGTGATGTCTGGCAAAAAAAGTGGTGAAAAAGCCATTTTTTAGGATGTCAAAAATTTGAACAAATCATCATACCGCGGTATGCCAAAAAAGTCCAAAAATGTCAAAAAAATTTAATGTCATAAAAGTGCAGGAAATCCCGTCCAACAGCATGTTGAGTGAATTCATGGTGATGTCTGGCGAAAAAAGTGGTGAAAAAGCCATTTTTTAGGATGTCAAAAATTTGAACAAATCGTCATACCGCGGTATGCCAAAAAAGTCCAAAAATGTCAAAAAAATTTAATTTCATAAAAAGTGCAGGAAATCCCTTCCAACAGCATGTTGAGTGAATTCATGGTGATGTCTGGCGAAAAAAGTGGTGAAAAGCCATTTTTTAGGATGTCAAAAATTTGAACAAATTGTCATCGTCATCGTATGCCAAAAAAGTCCAAAAATGTCAAAAAAAGTTAATGTTATAAACACTGCAGGAAATGCCTATTTACAGCATGTTGAGTGAATTCATGGTGATGTCTGGCGAAAAAAGTGGTGAAAAAGCCATTTTTAAGGATGTCAAAAATTTGAACAAATCGTCATACCGCGGTATGACAAAAAAGTCCAAAAATGTCAAAAAAAGTTAATTTTATAAAAAGTGCAGAATATGTCTTCTTACAGCATGTTGAGTGAATTCATGGTGATGTCTGGCGAAAAAAGTGGTGAAAAAGCCATTTTTAAGGATGTCAAAAATTTGAACAAATCGTCATACCGCGGTATGACAAAAAAGTCCAAAAATGTCAAAAAAATTTAATATCATAAAAAGTGCAGGAAATGCCTTCCAACAGCATGTTGAGTGAATTCATGGTGATGTCTGGCAAAAAAAGTGGTGAAAAAGCCATTTTTTAGGATGTCAAAAATTTGAACAAATCATCATACCGCGGTATGCCAAAAAAGTCCAAAAATGTCAAAAAAATTTAATGCCATAAAAAGTGCAGGAAATGCCTATTTCCAGCATGTTGAGTGAATTCATGGTGATGTCTGGCGAAAAAAGTGGTGAAAAAGCCATTTTTAGGTTGTCAAAAATTTGAACAAATCGTCATACCGCGGTATGCCAAAAAGTCCAAAAATGTCAAAAGAAATTAATGTCATAAAAGTACAGGAAATGCCTTCTTACAGCATGTTGAGTGAATTCATGGTGATGTCTGGCAAAAAAAGTGGTGAAAAAGCCATTTATAAGGATGTCAAAAATTTGAACAAATCGTCATACCGCGGTATGCCAAAAAGGTCCAAAAATGTCAAAAAAAATTAATGTTATAAACACTGCAGGAAATGCCTATTTACAGCATGTTGAGTGAATTCATGGTGATGTCTGGCGAAAAAAGTGGTGAAAAAGCCATTTTTAAGGATGTCAAAAATTTGAACAAATCGTCATACCGCGGTATGACAAAAAAGTCCAAAAATGTCAAAAAAAGTTAATGTCATAAAAAGTGCAGAATATGCCTTCTTACAGCATGTTGACTGAATTCATGGTGATGTCTGGCGAAAAAAGTGGTGAAAAAGCCATTTTTTAGGATATCAAAAATTTGAACAAATCGTCATACCGCGGTATGCCACAAAAGTCCAAAAATTTCAAAAAAATTTAATGTCATAAAAAGTGCAGGAAATGCCTTCTTACAGCATGTTGAGTGAATTCATGGTGATGTCTGGCAAAAAAAGTTTTTGAAAAAGCCATTTTTTAGGTGTCAAAAATTTGAACAAATCGTCATACCGCGGTATGCCAAAAAAGTCCAAAAATGTCAAAAAAATTTAATGCCATAAAAAGTGCAGGAAATGCCTATTTACAGCATGTTGACTGCATTCATGGTGATGTCTGGCGAAAAAAGTGGTGAAAAAGCCATTTTTTAGGATATCAAAAATTTGAACAAATCGTCATACTGCGGCATGCCAAAAAAGTCCACAAATGTAAAAAAAAAGTTAATGTCATAAAAAGTGCAGAATGTGCCTTCTTACAGCATGTTGAGTGAATTCATGGTGATGTCTGGCGAAAAAAGTTGTGAAAAAGCCATTTTTTAGGTTGTCAAAAATTTGGACAAATCGTCATACCGCGGTATGCCAAAAAGTCCAACAATGTCAAAAAAATTTAAAGTCATAAAAAGTGCAGAATATGCCTTCTTACAGCATGTTGAGTGAATTCATGGTCATGTCTGGCAAAAAAAGTGGTGAAAAAGCCATTTTTTAGGATGTCAAAAATTTCAACAAATCGTCATACCGCGGTATGCCAAAAAAGTCCAAAAATGTCAAAAAAACGTTAATGTCATAAAAAGTGCAGAATATGCATTCTTACAGCATATTGAGTGAATTCATGGTGATGTCTGGCAAAAAAAGTGGTGAAAAAGCCATTTTTTAGGATGTCAAAAATTTGAACAAATCATCATACCGCGGTATGCCAAAAAAGTCCAAAAATGTCAAAAAAATTTAATGCCATAAAAAGTGCAGGAAATGCCTATTTCCAGCATGTTGAGTGAATTCATGGTGATGTCTGGCGAAAAAAGTGGTGAAAAAGCCATTTTTTAGGATGTCAAAAATTTGAACAAATCGTCATACCGCGGTATGACAAAAAAAGTCCAAAAATGTCAAAAAAATATAATGTCATAAAAAGTGCAGGAAATGCCTTCCAAAAGCATGTTGAGTGAATTCATGGTGATGTCTGGCGAAAAAAGTGGTGAAAAAGCCATTTTTAAGGATGTCAAAAATTTGAACAAATCGTCATACCGCGGTATGACAAAAAAGTCCAAATATGTCAACAAAAGTTAATGTCATAAAAAGTGCAGAATATGCCTTCTTACAGCATGTTGACTGAATTCATGGTGATGTCTGGCGAAAAAAGTGGTGAAAAAGCCATTTTTTAGGTTGTCAGAAATTTGGACAAATCGTCATCGTCATCGTATGCCAAAAAAGTCCAAAAATGTCAAAAAAATGTAATGCCATAAAAAGTGCAGGAAATGCCTATTTACAGCATGTTGAGTGAATTCATGGTGATGTCTGGCAAAAAAAGTGGTGAAAAAGCCATTTTTTAGGATGTCAAAAATTTCAACATATCGTCATACCGCGGTATGCCAAAAAAGTCCACAAATGTAAAAAAAAAAGTTAATGTCATAAAAAGTGCAAAATATGCATTCTTACAGCATATTGAGTGAATTCATGGTGATGTGTTAGGTTTGTAGGTGCCTTTTTGTTTTGTGTGGCATGTTTTGTGTTTTCCTGTCTCCCCTTCCCCCTCCTTCTCTCCAGGGCAGTGTGTGTGCAGCAGTGGCGGTGATTGGTTGGCTCTCTCCACGAGACACACCTGGTTCTCATCCACTCATTCATCCTGCTATTTAAGCCCGGCCCAGTCTCCACTCCTGTGCCAGATTACCCCATCTCAGCAGCCTGTTTATGTCGCCACTCGTACGTCGGACCTGTCTCCAGCTCTACTACTCCAGCAACGCCAGCCACTCGTCCATCGCCTGCTCTTGCCCTCGCCTTTTGTTAACTTTGTGTATTTTGTGGTGAGAATAAACACTTCAAGTTATCTTCGCTGCCTCAGTCTCTGCATCCGGGTCCAGGCCTTAGCTCACACGTAACAGAGTAATCTGGCCATGAACATGGACCCCGCGGAGACAGATAGACTTCGGCAGGCATTGTCCACGCAAGGTTCTCGTGTTGGGCATTTGGAGCAAGCCATCCACGAGATTCTGGGAACCCTACAGAATCTCTCAACCAGTGTGTCTCAGCTCAGTGGTCGCATGGATCAAGCCGTCAACCAGATCTCCACTTTGGCTCCCCCCAGGGATCCTCCACCTTCCAACGCTCCTTCAGCAGTGTCCTCAGCTCCTCCACCCAGTCTCTCCAGAGAGCCATTCATCCCCTCTCCAGTCAGGTATTCCGGTGAGCTAGGGACATGTAGCCAGTTTTTACATCAATGCTCCATAGTGTTTGATCAACAAACCCAGACGTACGCCACCGATAGATCTAGAATCGCTTTCATTATGAGTTTGTTGTCAGATCGTGCTGCCTCGTGGGCTTTGGCCATTTCTAGCAATTCTGCGCTAACTCAGTCCTATACCTCCTTTGTCAATGAGATGCGTAAAGTGTTTGACCACCCGGTCCAAGGGAAAGAAGCCAGCCGCCGGCTCCTTTCTCTTCGCCAGGGTTCGGCCCCAGTCTCTCAGTATGCTATTGACTTCCGCATTTTGGCAGCCGAGAGCGGGTGGGATGAGCTAGCCTTGCAAAGCGTTTTTCTTCTGGGACTAGCTGATAATATAAAGGACGAATTAGCCGCACGAGATGAGACCCAGTCTCTAGATGAGTTAATTTCTTTAGCTATAAGACTTGATAACCGGCTGAGAGAAAGACGTAGGGAGAGAATAGGGAGACAGGGTGTCCCTCCACCTGTTGCTGCAACCCTCTCCTTGGCGTCTGCACCTCCTCCACATGGAACCCCCCGGGACCTCACCCCCATTCCAGCTCCCACTTCCAGTTCTCCCTCTTCTCATGGCGGGGAGGAATCCATGCAGTTGGGTAGGGCGAGATTGTCTCCTGCAGAACGTGAACGCAGAGTTCGGCACCGGCTCTGCATCTACTGTGGTCAGTCTGGCCACTTCCTTGCCTTCTGTCCACAACTGCCAAAAGAGCAGGCTCGTCAGCTACCGGGGGGGCGCTGATGAGCCACACCATCTCCTCTCCTACACCCTCCGCCCGTATTCAACTGCAAGGTATGCTCAGATTTCCTCACAATACGTTACCTTTGCAAGTACTGGTCGATAGTGGGGCAGATGACAACTTCATTGACTCTGAACTGTGTATCCAAGCAAATCTTCCCACAGAGACTCTACCTGAGCCTAGGAACGTGCTCGCTTTGAATGGTCAGTTACTTGCTCGTGTCACCCACCGTACTGCTCCCATGACCCTGCAGCTCTCAGGTAACCATCAGGAAAATATTTCATTGTTGGTCATTCCCTCTCCCACGTCACCTTTGGTTCTGGGTCTCCCTTGGCTCAAGTTACATAACCCCCATATTGACTGGTCTGCATCTGTCATCACCAATTGGAGTACTTTCTGTCATTCACATTGCCTCCATTCAGCTAGTCCTCCTAGTCCCCCCTCGCCACCTGAGCCGCAGAGACCTGTTGACTTGTCCACCATTCCCTCTGTTTACCATGATCTCCAGGAGGTTTTTAATAAGGACAGTGCCCTCTCCCTTCCCCCACATCGACCCTATGACTGCGCCATCAAGCTGCTTCCGGATGCCCCTCTTCCCACCCAAAAACTATACAATCTGTCCAAGCCTGAAAAGGAGTCCATGGAGCAATACCTCACTGACTCTCTAGCGGCGGGGCTTATCCGTCCATCCTCTTCCCCTGTGGGTGCTGGTTTTTTCTTTGTGGAAAAGAAAGATAAAACTCTGCGTCCCTGCATTGACTTCCGAGGCTTAAATGATATCACTGTAAAAAATAAGTACCCTCTTCCACTGATAGATTCCGCTTTTGGTCCTCTGCATCAGTCTACCATTTTTTCCAAGTTAGACCTCCGTAATGCCTACCACCTCATCAGAATCAAGGAAGGAGATGAGTGGAAAACGGCTTTCAACACCCCCCTCGGACACTTTGAGTACCTAGTGATGCCTTTTGGCCTAACCAATGCCCCGGCCGTCTTTCAGGCTCTAATCAATGATGTGTTAAGAGACATGCTCAACAGATTTGTTTTTGTGTATTTAGATGATATTTTGATCTTTTCTAGGGATTTAAATGAACACATTCAACATGTCAGACTGGTACTAAAAAGACTGCTAGAGAACAGACTCTTTGTAAAAGCTGAGAAATGTGAGTTTCATGTCCCTCCTCGTCAGTTTTTGGGTTTTGTGGTGGAGAAAGGGCAGTTAAAGGCGGACCCTGCCAAGGTTCAAGCTGTGAGTGAGTGGCCTGTCCCTTCCAATTCGAAAAACACCTCCAGAGATTTTTGGGTTTTGCAAATTTTTATAGGAGGTTCATTCAGAACTACAGTCAAGTAGCAGCGCCGCTCACTCAGCTCACCTCCTGCAAACTCCCTTTTGTGTGGTCTCAGGCAGCGGACGCCGCTTTCAACCATTTAAAGTGTCTGTTTACCTCTGCACCTGTGCTCTCCCACCCAGATCCCTCACTTCAGTTCGTGGTAGAGGTTGATGCCTCCGACACCGGTGTTGGAGCCGTACTCTCTCAGCGCTCCCCGGTAGACCACAAAATGCACCCCTGCGCCTTCTTCTCTCGTCGACTAACACCTACAGAGAGGAACTACGATGTAGGCAACAGGGAGCTTCTGGCGGTGGTTCTCGCTCTCCAGGAGTGGAGGCATTGGTTGGAGGGTTCCACACACCCTTTTGTGGTTTGGACCGACCATAAGAACCTCTCTTATCTACGGTCGGCACGACGACTAAACTCCCGGCAGGCTCGGTGGGCTTTGTTTCTGGGCCGTTTCCAGTTCACCCTCACCTACCGTCCTGGGTCCAGGAACATCAAGCCCGACGCTTTGTCTCGACAGTTTACCCCGCCAGTGGAAGACTCACCTGTGGAGAACATACTCCCATCCTCCTGTGTGGTGGGGGCGGCCAGGTGGGAGATTGAGCAAGTGGTGCAGGAGGCTCAACGAGACCATCCCATTCCTGAAAGCTGTCCTCCCAACCGGATATTTGTTCCACCCTCCGCCAGGACTCCTGTGCTCGAGTGGGGACATGCCTCCAAAATCGCCTGTCATCCCGGCTTCCATCGAACCCTCACCATGCTACAGCACAGCTTTTGGTGGCCGACCATTACGGCTGACACCAAGGAGTTTGTCTCTGCCTGCTCCGTCTGTGCCCGCAGCAAATCCTCCCACCGGACTCCTGCTGGTCTCCTACAGCCCTTACCTATCCCTCATCGTCCATGGTCTCACATCGCGGTGGATTTCGTCACGGGACTCCCACCTTCTGAGGGTAACACTGTTATTCTAACTATTGTAGATCGCTTCTCCAAAGCTGTGCATTTTGTACCTCTGCTCAAACTTCCCACAGCTCTAGAGACCGCCAACCTCCTCGTCCAACACGTGTTCCGAATTCATGGAATCCCTCAGGACATTGTTTGGACCGGGGCCTCAGTTCTCCTCCCAGGTCTGGAGAGCTTTCTGTCTGGCTCTTGGGGCGTCGGCCAGCCTCTCGTCTGGATACCATCCTCAGACTAATGGCCAGACGGAGCGGGCCAACCAGGACCTCGAGTCGGCCCTTCGGTGCGTCACCTCGAGACACCCGTCCTCATGGTCCACCCACCTACCCTGGGTGGAATACGCCCACAACTCCCTGGTCAGCTCTGCCACAGGTATGTCCCCTTTCATGGCCTCCATGGGTTTCCAGCCTCCCCTCTTCCCCATCCAGGAGACAGAAGTGGCAGTTCCTTCGGTACAGGAGCACCTCCGGCGAGCCTCGCCGGGTCTGGCGTGAAGCTAGAGAGGCTCTCACACGGACGGCTGCCCGCAACAAGCGGTTGGCAGACCAACGCCGCCTCCTGCTCCCCACTATCAGCCTGGACAAAGGGTTTGGCTCTCTTCACGCCGACCTCCCTCTGCAGACAGAGAGCAGGAAACTAGCCCCTAGGTACATTGGTCCTTTTGAAATTGAAAAAGTAATCAACCCCAGTGTGATGAGACTCAAGTTGCCCGCTGCATTGCATGTTCACCCAGCTTTTCATGTTTCACTGTTGAAACCTGTGTCCACCAGTGCTCTGTGCCCTCCGGCCGAACCCCCTCCACCCCCCCGGCTTATTGACGACCACCCTGCCTTCACTGTCCGGCGGCTGCTGGACGTCCGCAGACGGGGCCGGGGATATCAGTTCTTGGTGGACTGGGAGGGTTATGGCCCAGAGGAACGATCTTGGGTGTCCCGTTCTTTGATTTTGGACCCGGGCCTCATTAATGACTTTTATCGGGACTTTCCAGACAAGCCTGGTGGGCGCCAGGTGGCGTCCGTTGAGGGGGTCAGGTTAGGTTTGTAGGTGCCTTTTTGTTTTGTGTGGCATGTTTTGTGTTTTCCTGTCTCCCCTTCCCCCTCCTTCTCTCCAGGGCAGTGTGTGTGCAGCAGTGGCGGTGATTGGTTGGCTCTCTCCACGAGACACACCTGGTTCTCATCCACTCATTCATCCTGCTATTTAAGCCCGGGCCAGTCTCCACTCCTGTGCCAGATTACCCCATCTCAGCAGCCTGTTTATGTCGCCACTCGTACGTCGGACCTGTATCCAGCTCTACTACTCCAGCAACGCCAGCCACTCGTCCATCGCCTGCTCTTGCCCTCGCCTTTTGTTAACTTTGTGTATTTTGTGGTGAGAATAAACACTTCAAGTTATCTTCGCTGCCTCAGTCTCTGCATCCGGGGTCCAGGCCTTAGCTCACACGTAACATGATGTCTGGCAAAAAAAGTGGTGAAAAAGCCATTTTTTAGGATGTCAAAAATTTGAACAAATCGTCATACCGCGGTATGCCAAAAAAGTCCAAAAATGTCAAAAAAATTTAATGCCATGAAAAGTGCAGGAAATGCCTATTTACAGCATGTTGAGTGAATTCATGGTGATGTCTGGCGAAAAAAGTGGTGAAAAAGCCATGTTTAAGGATGTCAAAAATTTGAACAAGTCATCACACCGCGGTATGCCAAAAAGGTCCAAAAATGTCAAAAAAAAATTAATGTTGTAAACACTGCAGGAAATGCCTATTTACAGCATGTTGAGTGAATTCATGGTGATGTCTGGCGAAAAAAGTGGTGAAAAAGCCATTTTTAAGGATATCAAAAATTTGGACAAATCGTCATATCGCGGTATGCCAAAAAAGTCCAAAAATGTCAAAAAAAAGTTAATATCATAAAAAGTGCAGGAAATGCCTTCCAACAGCATGTTGAGTGAATTCATGGTGATGTCTGGCGAAAAAAGTGGTGAAAAAGCCATTTTTTAGGTTGTCAAAAATTTGAACAAATCGTCATACCGCGGTATGCCAAAAAAATCCAAAAATGTCAAAAGAAATTAATGTCATAAAAAGTGCAGGAAATGCCTTCCAACAGCATGTTGAGTGAATTCATGGTGATGTCTGGCAAAAAAAGTAGTGAAAAAGCCATTTTTTAGGATGTCAAAAATTTCAACAAATCGTCATACCGCGGTATGCCAAAAAAGTCCAAAAATGTCAAAAAAAATTTAATGTCATAAAAAGTGCAGGAAATGCCTTCTTACAGCATGTTGAGTGAATTCATGGTGATGTCTGGCGAAAAAAGTGGTGAAAAAGCCATTTTTTAGGATATCAAAAATTTGAACAAATCGTCATACCGCGGTATGCCAAAAAAGTCCAAAAATGTCAAAAGAAATTAATGTCATAAAAAGTGCAGGAAATGCCTTCCAACAGCATGTTGAGTGAATTCATGGTGATGTCTGGCAAAAAAAGTAGTGAAAAAGCCATTTTTTAGGATGTCAAAAATTTCAACAAATCATCATACCGCGGTATGCCAAAAAAGTCCAAAAATGTCAAAAAAAATTTAATGTCATAAAAAGTGCAGGAAATGCCTTCTTACAGCATGTTGAGTGAATTCATGGTGATGTCTGGCGAAAAAAGTGGTGAAAAAGCCATTTTTTAGGATGTCAAAAATTTGAACAAATCGTCATACCGCGGTATGCCAAAAAAGTCCAAAAATGTCAAAAAAAATTAATGTTATAAACACTGCAGGAAATGCCTATTTACAGCATGTTGAGTGAATTCATGGTGATGTCTCGCGAAAAAAGTGGTGAAAAAGCCAGTTTTTAGGATGTCAAAAATTTGAACAAATCGTCATACCGCGGTATGCCAAAAAAGTCCACAAATGTTAAAAAAGTTTAATGTCATAAAAAGTACAGGAAATGCCTTCTTACAGCATGTTGAGTGAATTCATGGTGATGTCTGGCAAAAAAAGTGGTGAAAAAGCCATTTTTTAGGATGTCAAAAATTTCAACAAATCGTCATACCGCGGTATGCCAAAAAAGTCCAAAAATGTCAAAAAAAGTTAATGTCATAAAAAGTGCAGAATATGCCTTCTTACAGCATGTTGAGTGAATTCATGGCGATGTCTAGCGAAAAAAGTGGTGAAAAAGCCAATTTTTAGGATGTCAAAAATTTGAACAAATCGTCATACCGCGGTATGCCAAAAAAGTCCAAAAATGTCAAAAAAATTTAATGCCATAAAAAGTGCAGGAAATGCCTATTTACAGCATGTTGAGTGAATTCATGGTGATGTCTGGCAAAAAGTGGTGAAAAGCCATTTTTAGGATGTCAAAATTTGAACAAATCGTCATACCGCGGTATGCCAAAAAGTCCAAAATGTCAAAAATTTAATGTCATAAAAAGTGCAAGAAATGCCTTCCAACAGCATGTTGAGTGAATTCGTGGTGATGTCTGGCAAAAAAGTGGTGAAAAAGCCATTTTTAGGATGTCAAAATTTGAACAAATCATCATACCGCTGGTATGCCAAAAAAGTCCAAAATGTCAAAAAATTTAATGTCATAAAAGTGCAGGAAATCCCGTCCAACAGCATGTTGAGTGAATTCATGGTGATGTCTGGCTAAAAAGTGGTGAAAAAGCCATTTTTTAGGATGTCAAAAATTTGAACAAATCGTCATACCGCGGTATGCCAAAAAAGTCCAAAAATGTCAAAAAAATTTAATTTCATAAAAAGTGCAGGAAATCCCTTCCAACAGCATGTTGAGTGAATTCATGGTGATGTCTGGTGAAAAAAGTGGTGAAAAGCCATTTTTTAGGATGTCAAAAATTTGAACAAATTGTCATCGTCATCGTATGCCAAAAAAGTCCAAAAATGTCAAAAAAAGTTAATGTTATAAACACTGCAGGAAATGCCTATTTACAGCATGTTGAGTGAATTCATGGTGATGTCTGGCGAAAAAAGTGGTGAAAAAGCCATTTTTAAGGATGTCAAAAATTTGAACAAATCGTCATACCGCGGTATGACAAAAAAGTCCAAAAATGTCAAAAAAAGTTAATTTTATAAAAAGTGCAGAATATGTCTTCTTACAGCATGTTGAGTGAATTCATGGTGATGTCTGCCGAAAAAAGTGGTGAAAAAGCCATTTTTAAGGATGTCAAAAATTTGAACAAATCGTCATACCGCGGTATGACAAAAAAGTCCAAAAATGTCAAAAAAATTTAATATCATAAAAAGTGCAGGAAATGCCTTCCAACAGCATGTTGAGTGAATTCATGGTGATGTCTGGCAAAAAAAGTGGTGAAAAAGCCATTTTTTAGGATGTCAAAAATTTCAACAAATCGTCATACCGCGGTATGCCAAAAAAGTCCAAAAATGTCAAAAAAAAGTTAATGTCATAAAAAGTGCAGAATATGCATTCTTACAGCATATTGAGTGAATTCATGGTGATGTCTGGCAAAAAAAGTGGTGAAAAAGCCATTTTTTAGGATGTCAAAAATTTGAACAAATCATCATACCGCGGTATGCCAAAAAAGTCCAAAAATGTCAAAAAAATTTAATGCCATAAAAAGTGCAGGAAATGCCTATTTCCAGCATGTTGAGTGAATTCATGGTGATGTCTGGCGAAAAAAGTGGTGAAAAAGCCATTTTTTAGGTTGTCAAAAATTTGAACAAATCGTCATACCGCGGTATGCCAAAAAAGTCCAAAAATGTCAAAAGAAATTAATGTCATAAAAAGTACAGGAAATGCCTTCTTACAGCATGTTGAGTGAATTCATGGTGATGTCTGGCGAAAAAAGTGGTGAAAAAGCCATTTTTAAGGATGTCAAAAATTTGAACAAATCGTCATACCGCGGTATGCCAAAAAGGTCCAAAAATGTCAAAAAAAATTAATGTTATAAACACTGCAGGAAATGCCTATTTACAGCATGTTGAGTGAATTCATGGTGATGTCTGGCAAAAAAAGTTTTTGAAAAAGCCATTTTTTAGGTGTCAAAAATTTGAACAAATCGTCATACCGCGGTATGCCAAAAAAGTCCAAAAATGTCAAAAAAATTTAATGCCATAAAAAGTGCAGGAAATGCCTATTTACAGCATGTTGACTGCATTCATGGTGATGTCTGGCGAAAAAAGTGGTGAAAAAGCCATTTTTTAGGATATCAAAAATTTGAACAAATCGTCATACTGCGGCATGCCAAAAAAGTCCACAAATGTAAAAAAAAAGTTAATGTCATAAAAAGTGCAGAATGTGCCTTCTTACAGCATGTTGAGTGAATTCATGGTGATGTCTGGCGAAAAAAGTGTTGAAAAAGCCATTTTTTAGGATGTCAAAAATTTGAACAAATCGTCATACCGCGGTATGCCAAAAAGGTCCAAAAATGTCAAAAAAATATAATGTCATAAAAAGTGCAGGAAATGCCTTCCAACAGCATGTTGACTGAATTCATGGTGATGTCTGGCGAAAAAAGTGGTGAAAAAGCCATTTTTTAGGATGTCAAAAATTTGAACAAATCGTCATACCGCGGTATGCCAAAAAAGTCCAAAAATGTCAAAAAAATATAATGTCATAAAAAGTGCAGGAAATGCCTTCCAAAAGCATGTTGAGTGAATTCATGGTGATGTCTGGCGAAAAAAGTGGTGAAAAAGCCATTTTTAAGGATGTCAGAAATTTGAACAAATCGTCATGCAGCGGTATGACAAAAAGTCCAAAAATGTCAACAAAAGCTAATGTCATAAAAAGTGCAGAATCTGCCTTCTTACAGCATGTTGACTGAATTCATGGTGATGTCTGGCGAAAAAAGTGGTGAAAAAGCCATTTTTTAGGTTGTCAGAAATTTGGACAAATCGTCATCGTCATCGTATGCCAAAAAAGTCCAAAAATGTCAAAAAAATGTAATGCCATAAAAAGTGCAGGAAATGCCTATTTACAGCATGTTGAGTGAATTCATGGTGATGTCTGGCAAAAAAAGTGGTGAAAAAGCCATTTTTTAGGATGTCAAAAATTTCAACATATCGTCATACCGCGGTATGCCAAAAAAGCCCACAAATGTAAAAAAAAAGTTAATGTCATAAAAAGTGCAGAATATGCATTCTTACAGCATATTGAGTGAATTCATGGTGATGTCTGGCGAAAAAAGTGGTGAAAAAGCCATGTTTAAGGATGTCAAAAATTTGAACAAGTCATCACACCGCGGTATGCCAAAAAGGTCCAAAAATGTCAAAAAAAAAGTTAATGTTGTAAACACTGCAGGAAATGCCTATTTACAGCATGTTGAGTGAATTCATGGTGATGTCTGGCGAAAAAAGTGGTGAAAAAGCCATTTTTAAGGATATCAAAAATTTGGACAAATCGTCATATCGCGGTATGCCAAAAAAGTCCAAAAATGTCAAAAAACAGTTAATATCATAAAAAGTACAGGAAATGCCTTCTTACAGCATGTTGAGTGAATTCATGGTGATGTCTGGCAAAAAAAGTGGTGAAAAAGCCATTTTTTAGGATGTCAAAAATTTGAACAAATCGTCATGCCACGGTTTGCCAAAAAAGTCCAAAAATGTTAAAAAAGTTTAATGTCATAAAAAGTACAGGAAATGCCTTCTTACAGCATGTTGAGTGAATTCATGGTGATGTCTGGCAAAAAAAGTGGTGAAAAAGCCATTTTTTAGGATGTCAAAAATTTCAACAAATCGTCATACCGCGGTATGCCAAAAAAGTCCAAAAATGTCAAAAAAAGTTAATGTCATAAAAAGTGCAGGAAATTCCTATTTACAGCATGTTGAGTGAATTCATGGTGATGTCTGGCGAAAAAAGTGGTGAAAAAGCCATTTTTTAGGTTGTCAAAAATTTGAACAAATCGTCATACCGCGGTATGCCAAAAAAGTCCAAAAATGTCAAAAGAAATTAATGTCATAAAAAGTACAGGAAATGCCTTCTTACAGCATGTTGAGTGAATTCATGGTGATGTCTGGCGAAAAAAGTGGTGAAAAAGCCATTTTTAAGGATGTCAAAAATTTGAACAAATCGTCATACCGCGGTATGTCAAAAAAGTCCAAAAATGTCAAAAAAAAGTTAATGTCATAAAAAGTGCAGAATGTGCCTTCTTACAGCATGTTGAGTGAATTCATGGTGATGTCTGGCGAAAAAAGTGGTGAAAAAGCCATTTTTTAGGTTGTCAAAAATTTGAACAAATCGTCATACCGCGGTATGCCAAAAAAGTCCAAAAATGTCAAAAGAAATTAATGTCATAAAAAGTACAGGAAATGCCTTCTTACAGCATGTTGAGTGAATTCATGGTTATGTCTGGCGAAAAAAGTGGTGAAAAAGCCATTTTTAAGGATGTCAAAAATTTGACCAAATCGTCATACCGCGGTATGCCAAAAAAGTCCAAAAATGTCAAAAGAAATTAATGTCATAAAAAGTGCAGGAAATGCCTTCCAACAGCATGTTGAGTGAATTCATGGTGATGTCTGGCAAAAAAAGTAGTGAAAAAGCCATTTTTTAGGATGTCAAAAATTTCAACAAATCATCATACCGCGGTATGCCAAAAAAGTCCAAAAATGTCAAAAGAAATTAATATCATAAAAAGTGCAGGAAATGCCTTCCAACAGCATGTTGAGTGAATTCATGGTGATGTCTGGCGAAAAAAGTGGTGAAAAAGCCATTTTTAAGGATGTCAAAAATTTGAACAAATCGTCATACCGCGGTATGCCAAAAAGGTCCAAAAATGTCAAAAAAAGTTAATGTCATAAAAAGTGCAGGAAATGCCTATTTACAGCATGTTGAGTGAATTCATGGTGATGTCTGGCGAAAAAAGTGGTGAAAAAGCCATTTTTTAGGATGTCAAAAATTTGAACAAACCGTCATACCGCGGTATGCCAAAAAAGTCCACAAATGTAAAAAAAATTTAATGTCATAAACAGTACAGGAAATGCCTTCTTACAGCATGTTGAGTGAATTCATGGTGATGTCTGGCAAAAAAAGTGGTGAAAAAGCCATTTTTTAGGATGTCAAAAATTTGAACAAATCGTCATGCCACGGTTTGCCAAAAAAGTCCAAAAATGTTAAAAAAGTTTAATGTCATAAAAAGTACAGGAAATGCCTTCTTACAGCATGTTGAGTGAATTCATGGTGATGTCTGGCAAAAAAAGTGGTGAAAAAGCCATTTTTTAGGATGTCAAAAATTTCAACAAATCGTCATACCGCGGTATGCCAAAAAAGTCCAAAAATGTCAAAAAAAGTTAATGTCATAAAAAGTGCAGGAAATGCCTATTTACAGCATGTTGAGTGAATTCATGGTGATGTCTGGCGAAAAAAGTGGTGAAAAAGCCATTTTTTAGGTTGTCAAAAATTTGAACAAATCGTCATACCGCGGTATGCCAAAAAAGTCCAAAAATGTCAAAAGAAATTAATGTCATAAAAAGTACAGGAAATGCCTTCTTACAGCATGTTGAGTGAATTCATGGTGATGTCTGGCGAAAAAAGTGGTGAAAAAGCCATTTTTAAGGATGTCAAAAATTTGAACAAATCGTCATACCGCGGTATGCCAAAAAAGTCCAAAAATGTCAAAAAAATATAATGTCATAAAAAGTGCAGGAAATGCCTTCCAAAAGCATGTTGAGTGAATTCATGGTGATGTCTGGCAAAAAAAGTGGTGAAAAACCCATTTGTAAGGATGTCAAAAATTTGAACAAATCGTCATACCGCGGTATGACAAAAAAGTCCAAAAATGTCAACAAAAGTTAATGTCATAAAAAGTGCAGAATATGCCTTCTTACAGCATGTTGACTGAATTCATGGTGATGTTTTAGGATTTAGGTTATCAAAAATTTGGACAAATCGTCATACCGCGGTATGCCAAAAAAGTCCAAAAATGTCAAAAAAAATTTATGTCATAAAAAGTACAGGAAATGCCTTCTCACAGCATGTTGAGTGAATTCATGGTCATGTCTGGCAGAAAAAGTGGTGAAAAACCCATTTTTTAGGATGTAAAAAATTTGAACAAATCGTCATACCGCGGTATGCCAAAAAAGTCCAAAAATGTCAAAAAAAATGTAATGCCATAAAAAGTGCAGGAAATGCCTATTTACAGCATGTTGAGTGAATTCATGGTGATGTCTGGCAAAAAAAGTGGTGAAAAAGCCATTTTTTAGGATTTAAAAAATTTCAACATATCGTCATACCGCGGTATGCAAAAAAAGTCCAAAAATGTCAAAAAAATATAATGTCATAAAAAGTGCAGGAAATGCCTTCCAAAAGCATGTTGAGTGAATTCATGGTGATGTCTGGCAAAAAAAGTGGTGAAAAAGCCATTTTTAAGGATGTCAAAAATTTGAACAAATCGTCATACCGCGGTATGACAAAAAAGTCCAAAAATGTCAACAAAAGTTAATGTCATAAAAAGTGCAGAATATGCCTTCTTACAGCATGTTGACTGAATTCATGGTGATGTCTGGCGAAAAAAGTGGTGAAAAAGCCATTTTTAAGGATGTCAAAAATTTGAACAAATCGTCATACCGCGGTATGACAAAAAAGTCCAAAAATGTCAACAAAAGTTAATGTCATAAAAAGTGCAGAATATGCCTTCTTACAGCATGTTGAGTGAATTCATGGTGATGTCTGGCGAAAAAAGTGGTGAAAAAGCCATTTTTTCGGATGTCAAAAATTTGAACAAATCGTCATACCGCGGTATGCCAAAGAAGTCCAAAAATGTCAAAAAAATTTAATTTCATAAAAAGTGCAGGAAATCCCTTCCAACAGCATGTTGAGTGAATTCATGGTGATGTCTGGCGAAAAAAGTGGTGAAAAAGCCATTTTTTAGGTTGACGAAAATTTGGACAAATCGTCATACCGCGGTATGCCAAAAAAGTCCAAAAATGTCAAAAAAATTTAAAGTCATAAAAAGTGCAGAATATGCCTTCTTACAGCATGTTGAGTGAATTCATGGTGATGTCTGGCAGAAAAAGTGGTGAAAAACCCATTTTTTAGAATGTAAAAAATTTGAACAAATCGTCATACCGCGGTATGCCAAAAAAGTCCAAAAATGTCAAAAAAAATGTAATGCCATAAAAAGTGCAGGAAATGCCTATTTACAGCATGTTGAGTGAATTCATGGTGATGTCTGGCAAAAAGTGGTGAAAAAGCCATTTTTTAGGATGTCAAAAATTTCAACATATCGTCATACCGCGGTATGCAAAAAAAGTCCAAAAATGTCAAAAAAATATAATGTCAAAAAAAGTGCAGGAAATGCCTTCCAAAAGCATGTTGAGTGAATTCATGGTGATGTCTGGCAAAAAAAGTGGTGAAAAAGCCATTTTTAAGGATGTCAAAAATTTGAACAAATCGTCATACCGCGGTATGCCAAAAAAGTCCAAAAATGTCAAAAAAAATGTAATGCCATAAAAAGTGCAGGAAATGCCTATTTACAGCATGTTGAGTGAATTCATGGTGATGTCTGGCGAAAAAAGTGGTGAAAAAGCCATTTTTTAGGATGTCAAAAATTTGAACAAATCGTATGACAAATAAGTCCAAAAATGTCAAAAAGATTTAATGCCATAAAGAGTGCAGGAAATGCCTATTTACAGCATGTTGAGTGAATTCATGGTGATGTCTGGCAAAAAAAGTGGTGAAAAAGCCATTTTTTAGGATGTCAAAAATTTGAACAAATCGTCATACCGCGGTATGCCAAAAAAGTCCAAAAATGTAAAAAAAAATTAATGTCATAAAAAGTGCAGGAAATCCCGTCCAACAGCATGTTGAGTGAATTCATGGTGATGTCTGGCGAAAAAAGTGGTGAAAAAGCCATTTTTTAGGTTGTCAAAAATTTGAACAAATCGTCATCGTCATCGTATGCCAAAAAAGTCCAAAAATGTCAAAAAAATTTAATGCCATATAAAGTGCAGGAAATGCCTATTTACAGCATGTTGAGTGAGTTCATGGTGATGTCTGGCGAAAAAAAGTGGTGAAAAAGCCATTTTTTAGGATGTCAAAAATTTGAACAAATCGTCATACCGCGGTATGCCAAAAAAGTCCAAAAATGTCAAAAAAATTTAATGCCATATAAAGTGCAGGAAATGCCTATTTACAGCATGTTGAGTGAATTCATGGTGATGTCTGGCAGAAAAAGTGGTGAAAAAGCCATTTTTTAGGATGTCAAAAAAAGTTAATGTCATAAAAAGTGCAGAATATGCCTTCTTACAGCATGTTGAGTGAATTCATGGTGATGTCTGGCAGAAAAAGTGGTGAAAAAGCCATTTTTTAGGATGTCAAAAATTTGAACAAATCGTCATACCGCGGTATGACAAAAAAGTCCAAAAATGTCAAAAAAAGTTAATGTCATAAAAAGTGCAGGAAATGCCTTACAACAGCATGTTGAGTGAATTCATGGTGATGTCTGGCAAAAAAAGTGGTGAAAAAGCCATTTTTTAGGATGTCAAAAATTTCAACAAATGGTCAGACCGCGGTATGCCAAAAAAGTCAAAAAAAATTAATGTCATAAAAAGTACAGGAAATGCCTTCTTACAGCATGTTGAGTGAATTCATGGTGATGTCAGGCAGAAAAAGTGGTGAAAAAGCCATTTTTTGGGATGTCAAAAATTTGAACAAATCGTCACACCGTGGCACGCCAAAAAAAGTCCAAAAATGTCAAAAAAATTTAATGCCATAAAAAGTGCAGGAAATGCCTATTTACAGCATGTTGAGTGAATTCATGGTGATGTCTGGCAAAAAAAAGTGGTGAAAAAGCCATTTTTTAGGATGTCAAAAATTTCAACAAATGGTCAGCCCGCGGTTTGCCAAAAAAGTCAAAAAAAACTTAATGTCATAAAAAGTACAGGAAATGCCTTCTTACAGCATGTTGAGTGAATTCATGGTGATGTCTGGTAGAAAAAGTGGTGAAAAAGCCATTTTTTGGGATGTCAAAAATTTCAACAAATCGTCATACCGCGGTATGCCAAAAAAGTCCAAAGATGTCAAAAAAATATAATGTCATAAAAAGTGCAGGAAATGCCTTCCAACAGCATGTTGAGCGAATTCATGGTGATGTCTGGCAAAAAAAGTGGTGAAAAAGCCATTTTTTAGGATGTCAAAAATTTGAACAAATCGTCATACCGCGGTATGACAAAAAAGTCCAAAAATGTGAAAAAAATTTAATGTCATAAAAAGTGCAGGAAATACCTTCCAACAGCATGTTGAGTGAATTCATGGTGATGTCTGGCAAAAAAAAGTGGTGAAAAAGCCATTTTTTAGGATGTCAAAAATTTGAACAAATCGTCATACCGCGGTATGCCAAAAAAGTCCAAAAATGTCAAAAAAATATAATGTCATAAAAAGTTCAGGAAATGCCTTCTTACAGCATGTTGAGTGAATTCATGGTGATGTCTGGCAGAAAAAGTGGTGAAAAAGCCATTTTTTAGGATGTCAAAAATTTCAACAAATCGTCATACCGCGGTATGACAAAAAAGTCCAAAAATGTCAAAAAAAGTTAATGTCATAAAAAGTGCAGAATATGCCTTCTTACAGCATGTTGAGTGAATTCATGGTGATGTCTGGCAGAAAAAGTGGTGAAAAAGCCATTTTTTGGGATGTCAAAAATTTGAACAAATCGTCATACCGCGGTATGACAAAAAAGTCCGAAAATGTCAAAAACATTTAATGCCATAAAGAGTGCAGGAAATGCCTATTTACAACATGTTGAGTGAATTCATGGTGATGCCTTTTTTTAGGTTGTCAAAAATTTGAACAAATCGTCATACCGCGGTTTGCCAAAAAAGTCCAAAAATGTCAAAAAAAATTAATGTCATAAAAAGTGCCTTCTTACAGCATGTTGAGTGAATTCATGGTGATGTCTGGCGAAAAAAGTGGTGAAAAAGCCATTTTTTAGGATGTCAAAAATTTGAACAAATCGTCATGCCAAAAAAGTCCAAAAATGCCAAAAAAAATTAATGTCATAAAAAGTGCAGGAAATGCCTTCCAACAGCGTATTGAGTGAATTCATGGTGATGTCTGGCAAAAAAAGTGGTGAAAAAGCCATTTTTTAGGATGTCAAAAATTTGAACAAATCGTTATACCGCAGTATGCCAAAAAAGTCCAAAAATGTCAAAAAAAGTTAATGTCGTAAAAAGTGCAGAATATGCCTTCTTACAGCATGTTGAGTGAATTCATGGTGATGTCTGGCAAAAAAAAGTGGTGAAAAAGCCATTTTTTAGGATGTCAAAAATTTCAACAAATCGTCAAAAAAGTCCAAAAATGTCAAAAAAAGTTAATGTCATAAAAAGTGCAGAATATGCCTTCTTACAGCATGTTGAGTGAATTCATGGTGATGTCTGGCAGAAAAAGTGGTGAAAAAGCCATTTTTTAGGATGTCAAAAATTTGAACAAATTGTCATACCGCGGTATGACAAAAAAGTCCAAAAATGTCAAAAAAATTTAATGCCATAAAAAGTGCAGGAAATGCCTATTTACAGCATGTTGAGTGAATTCATGGTGATGTCTGGCAAAAAAAGTGGTGAAAAAGCCATTTTTTAGGATGTCAAAAATTTCAACAAATGGTCAGACCGCGGTATGCCAAAAAAGTCAAAAAAAATTAATGTCATAAAAAGTACAGGAAATGCCTTCTTACAGCATGTTGAGTGAATTCATGGTGATGTCTGGCAGAAAAAGTGGTGAAAAAGCCATTTTTTAGGATGTCAAAAATTTGAACAAATTGTCATACCACGGTATGACAAAAAAGTCCAAAAATGTCAAAAAAAGTTAACGTCATAAAAAGTACAGGAAATGCCTATTTACAGCATGTTGAGTGAATTCATGGTGATGTCTGGCAAAAAAAGTGGTGAAAAAGCCATTTTTAAGGATGTCAAAAATTTGAACAAATCGTCAAAAAAGTGTCAAAAAAGTGCCATAAAAGTCCAAAAATGTCAAAAAAAATGTAATGTCATAAAAAGTGCAGGAAATGCCTTCTTACAGCATGTTCAGTGAATTCATGGTGATGTCTGGCAAAAAAAGTGGTGAAAAAGCCATTTTTTAGGATGTCAAAAATTTGAACAAATCGTCATACCGCGGTATGCCAAAAAAGTCCAAAAATGTCAAAAGAAATTAATGTCATAAAAAGTACAGGAAATGCCTTCTTACAGCATGTTGAGTGAATTCATGGTGATGTCTGGCGAAAAAAGTGGTGAAAAAGCCATTTTTAAGGATGTCAAAAATTTGAACAAGTTATCACACCGCGGTATGCCAAAAAGGTCCAAAAATGTCAAAAAAAATTAATGTTATAAACACTGCAGGAAATGCCTATTTACAGCATGTTGAGTGAATTCATGGTGATGTCTGGCAAAAAAAGTGGTGAAAAAGCCATTTTTTAGGATGTCAAAAATTTGAACAAATCGTCATACCGCGGCATGCCAAAAAAGTCCACAAATGTAAAAAAAAAGTTAATGTCATAAAAAGTGCAGAATGTGCCTTCTTACAGCATGTTGAGTGAATTCATGGTGATGTCTGGCGAAAAAAGTTGTGAAAAAGCCATTTTTTAGGTTGTCAAAAATTTGAACAAATCGTCATACCGCGGTATGCCAAAAAAGTCCAAAAATGTCAAAAACATTTGATGTCATAAAAAGTGCAAGAAATGCCTTCCAACAGCATGTTGAGTGAATTCATGGTGATGTCTGGCAAAAAAAGTGGTGAAAAAGCCATTTAGGATGTCAAAAATTTGAACAAATCGTCATACCGCGGTATGCCAAAAAAGTCCAAAAATTTAATGTCTTAAGAGTGCAGGAAATGCCTTCTTACAGCATATTGAGTGAATTCATGGTGATGTCTGGCGAAAAAAGTGGTGAAAAAGCCATTTTTTAGGATGTCAAAAATTTCAACAAATCGTCATACGTATGCCAAAAAAGTCCAAAAATGTCAAAAAAATGTAATGTCATAAAAAGTGCAGGAAATCCCTTCCAACAGCATGTTGAGTGAATTCATGGTGATATCTGGCAAAAAAAGTGGTGAAAAAGCCATTTTTTAGGATTGCAAAAATTTGAACAAATCGTCATACCACAGTATACCAAAAAAGTCCAAAAATGTCAAAAAAATTTAATGTCATAAAAAGTGCAAGAAATGCCTTCCAACAGCATGTTGAATAAATTCATGGTTATGTCTGGCAAAAAAAGTGGTGAAAAAGCCATTTTTTAGACTGTCAAAAATTTGAACAAATCGTCATACCGCGGTATGCCAAAAAAGTCCAAAAATGTCAAAAAAATTTAATGTCTTAAGAGTGCAGGAAATGCCTTCTTACAGCATATTGAGTGAATTCATGGTGTT
>JAQQSB010002263.1:0-25866 GCA_029721515.1 Synanceia verrucosa
TTTTTAAATTTATATTGGGGAAAACCTGATCACCAGGTCTATTGAATTGATCTATTGATTAAGTTAGCATTTTTTTCAAATATAGTTGGTAACTCTCAAGAGTGTCCCATTAATATTTGGGGAAACCTGAGTACCAGGAGAAAACCCTCTCATTTAATCAATAGATCTGTGGTGGTGGTGTGGTGGTTCACGTGTCCTCTGGTGTGTGGTCTGCACAGAGTCCTGACCTCAACCTGATAGAACACCTTTGGGATGAATTAGAGCAGAGACTGAGAGCCAGGCCTTCTCGTCCAACATCAGTGTGTGACCTCACAAATACACTTGTGGAAGAATGGTCAAAATTTCCCATAAACACACTCCTAAACCCTGTGAACAGCCTTGTGATCAGACTTTGATAATGTCAAATTAGATTTTTTTAAGATAAACTAGAGAACCCATGCAAACCTTTCAATGGGGTTGTATTCAAAAGGATAGACTGGTTTAAAAAGCATTTGGTCTAAAGTAGATACAAAGATGTAAATTTAATGACTATCATTATACACAGAAAATATGTCGATAAACAAGTATATTTACAACTGTGCATAGATAGATAAGGAAGTGATGTTATCTTAAACTGTCGTGTATTACAGTGTGAACAAACTGTACCTACAGTGTGGTGATATGACGCTACAGCAGTGTACTGATTTTTTCAAAAAACTGAGCATAAAACAAATTCCTGCAAACTGATGAGTCGTGCTCAAAGTTTTAGCAGTGTCCTGATATGATCAAAGTACAATTAGCAGTGGCCTGACATGAATGAATTGAGGCTAAAAGAGTCAGCAGTGCCCTGATATGAACAAACTAAGCTTAGAACAGGTGGTAGTAGTGGCCCTATATGATCAAATTATTGATAGTATAGTTAGCGGAGATCTTGTGAATATAAGTTTATAACAGTTAATAGTGGCCAGATATGATGAGACTATGGCTAGTACAGCGAGAACAGACCTTATATGTACAAACTGTGACTAAAACAGCTAATAGTAATCAGATATGATGAGAATATGGCTGGTTTGAATGTAGGATAATGATGTGAAATATTGATTGCATGCCAGTGTTGCAGTGAAACAGCGATGAGGGGAGAAATATTCCTGACATTTGCCTTCCGACTAGCCTAAAAATCTAGATGCCTTAGCGGCAAAAAAAAAATATTTTTGCCGAGCAGGATATACAGTATATACAGGATAAACATTTGATGTCATAGTCTGGCTTGTCTCGCCCATGTGGAGCGACGTTTCCCACGCTGACCTTCAGGGTGAGGGCGTGGCAGAAGACGGACATGTCTGAAAACCATGACTTAAACCAATGTACTCACCAGATAGACAGAGACGGTTCAATCAGGCAAGGTGAAAAGTAAGTGCGTGGCATTTTTAATTTTAGTAGCGGAAATTAGAAATTAGCCTCAGCACTGTGGTTTGCATGTCTGCAGATTAGTTTTCGCATTAGCACGATTGCTAATGCAAACAGGAGTTAGCTTCTCATCATACAGTGTTGGACGTTTTTGACAAACTACAATTGTGACCAGATGACGCATTTTTCGGATACTGAATGTTGTTAAACCCAGACTTGTATTTAGCTGAACTCAGAGGAAACGTAAGTTTGGATTTTCGCTCTCCCCATGGTAAGTTTATATTTTTTCTGTTCGAGAAGCTTCTCTCTTTTTTGGGTAAGCAATAATGATGAAAAGAACAGACAATGGGCTAGTTTTCTCAGGCATTGTCAAATATACCTTAGCCTATTTTCTGGACTATAAGTCACACTGTTTTTTTCATAGTTCGGCTGGTCCTGCGACTTGTAGTTAGGTGCAAATTATACAGTCCTGATCAAAATTTTAAGACCAGTTGAAAAATTGCAAGAATTTACATTTTGCACTATTGGATCTTATGGAGGTTCTGGGAAGTGCTTTAATGTTCAACACACTTGTCACTTAAAATCTAATGGATTAGCCCTAGTTTGTGCCTGCCATGTTTTATCTGGAGATTAGTGTTGTGTCCCCCCACCTCTTCTCTGTGCGCCTTCCCACTTTGACTTGAAATGGCCCGAAGTAGTCCATCCCTGTTGAGAAGAAGGCTGGCTTGAAGAGGCGCAGTCGTGCAGGCGGCAGGTCTGCCATTTTGGGGAACAAGGGTTTGGCCTTCCAACGCTGGCATTCGGTGCAGGTGTGTTGGTAACGGCGTACTGCTTCACGGCCCCTCAAGATCCAGTATGAACGACGGATCTCAGCAAACACCCTCTCTGGCCCTGGATGGTGCAGGCGACTGTCAAAGTCTTGAATTAGGAGCCTGGTAGATGGGTGATCAGGATCCAACACAATAGGATGTACTGTTGTCTGCTCAAGGTCAACAGCATGACGGAGTCTGCCGCCGACACGGATGAGTCCCTCCTCGTCATTCATTTCAGGGGACAAGGTGAGCAATCTGCTACTGGTTGGGACAGGTTTGCCTGCTTTCAGGAGCCTCCGCTCATCGGGGAAGCTCTCCTGCTGAGTTCGTTGGAATATGAGGATCTCTGCATTACGGTAATCTTCAGCTGTACAGCTGCCGGTCTTCTCTGCTGCCCCATGCAGCTCCTGTACTGTGGCTTCGAGCAACTCCTTCCAGGTGGCATAATGCTTTGCCTCTGTGCCTCCCGTGCTGGGTGTGGTGGAGGTAATGCCACAGAAGGTAGACTTCCGATTCTCAGAGGCATCATCGGCAGGCTTGCTGTCGGGCTTGACAGGCCATTCCTCTGGGGCTTGAAGAAGGAATGCAGGCCCTTGGTTCCATCTGGTGGGCTTCACAAGGTCTTGTAGGGTCTTCCCCCTGGTGATATCGTCAGCGGGGTTCCTCACAGAATCCACATAACGCCAGGAATGGGGACTGGTCAGTTCCTGTATTTCTGCCACTCTGGTGCCGACGAAGATCTTGAAGCGGCAGGACTCCGACTGTAGCCACGTCAGCACCGTTGTGGAGTCTGTCCAGAGGATGGTCTGGTCTATCTTCAGAGTGAGCTCCTTTTCTAGGAGCCTAACCAATTGAGCTCCAGTGACCGCTCCACACAGCTCAAGTCTGGGCATGGAGAGAAGCCGCTTGGGTGCGACTCTGGACCTGGCCAGGAGGAAAGACAGATGGACTTGGCCTTGACGGTCTTCCGTTCTCAAGTATGCCACTGAACCATAAGCTTGCTCAGAAGCATCAGTGAACATGTATTTCACGGGTGACGGCGGACTGGTCCACTTCAGCAGATACATATGGTCTTGACAGTGTGACTTGAGGCAGGAACTGTAGTTCTTCCATCCACACATTCCAGGCTTGTAGAAGGTCTTGGGGGAGGAGTGGATCATCCCAGTCTCTGCGCTTCTCCCAGAGGCGTCGGACCAGCACTTTGGCGTGGGTGGTGTAGGGTATGATGAACCCCAAAGGGTCATACTGACTAGCTAGGACCCGGTAAATGTTCCTCATTGTGGGGACACCGTACTCTATGGGTCAGTGCTTGTAGTCTATGGTGTCAGTGTGCAGCGCCAGCCGAGTCCTAGGGCGGGTTCAGGGGAGTCAACTCTATTCTGAGTGAGGCAGAGCTCAACGCTGTCAGACCTGGCCTCCTTGGGTAGATGCTCGACTACCTTCGGCACGTTGCTGGCCCACTGTCGTAGTTCAAACCCACCGGATGCTAGGAGTCCCCGAAGGCTGTCTACCAACTGTTTGGCATCCTCAGGTGTAGGCAGGCTCTGCAGAAGGTTGTCTACATAGAAGCACCTTTCGATAGAGAACTGCATGTCATCTCCGGCCTGGCAGTGGTCAGCTACATGGCGCTGTAGGGCGTATGTGGCACAGCAGGGACTGCAGGTAGTGCCAAATGGGAGAACCTGCCACTCAAACACTGCTGGAGGGTCATCTCTGGTCAAGTCACGCCACACGAACCGTAATAGGGGACGGTCTTCAGGGAGGAGGCGGACTTGATGAAACATTGCCCTTATATCCGCACTCAGGGCAACGGGGTGTTCCCGGAAGCGCAGTAGCACTCCCAGCAATGAAGCTCTGAGAGTCGGTCCAGGCAGCAGTGACTCGTTAAGGTTCTGGCCTCTGAACTGATAAGAGCAATTAAAGACAATTCTGATTTTGTTATTATGACTCACCATGTGGTGAGGGATGTACCACTCTTCGCCCTCTTGATGGATGTCTTCAGGGCTTAGCTTGTTGACGTAACCTGCATCCACCAACTTCTGGATCTCAGTGCTGTAGGCTTTGGCTCGCTCTGGATCTTTAGCTAGCCGCTGTTCAGTGCTCCGCAGACTCGGCATGACGGCGTCTTTAGGGGCATGAAGGAGAGGCATGTCTCCTTTCCTCAGAAGAGGCGTGGCATAGCGCCAGAACTCCTGCTACTTCCACTCGGATGGTCCTTTTCTTCCAGCAGGGCAATGGCTGCTTGGTCTTGCTTCGACCTGGTTACGACCTTCTCACTCCGGTATGGAAGTGTGTCAAGCTGCCAAAGCATTTCGACATGCTTGAAGAGCTCTAAAGCTTCATGGGGAACTGATGTCAATAGACATTGCTGGGATTGTCTGAGCTGCCGGATGAACCTCGCTGGGCCTTGAAGAGTCCAGCCCAGTCGTGGTGCGGACAGCAGCTGGCCCATCTGGAGGGCCCAGTCTGGCTGGCTCAATGGAGGTGATCAGGTGTGGGTGGTCGGAGCCAATCAGTAGAAGAGGTCTGGCGTTCTGAAAGGACTTGATAGGTAAGCCGGCTAGGTGGGTGTACTTCCTTTGGAGTCGGTCCACCGGGTAGGACTGGTCGGCCAGACCAAGGCGAGCAGAAGTGAAGGCTCTCGACACAAGAAAGCTGGTCTTCGGTTGATCAGCGGGAGAAATGTGAAAGGATACTGTAGAGCCATGGAGGGTCTGAACATCCTGCCGGATAGTCCTCAGGGGCAGGTTTTCAGGGTGCCTTGGAGGCCAAGCTCTTTAGCTGCTGCTGGCAGGAGCATAGTCCTTTCAGATCCGTCATCTAGGATAGCGTAGGTGGGTACAGTGCGACTGCCATATCGAAGGAGCACTCTGACGACCTTCAGTAAAACCCGGTTGGCCTCTGGCGGTCTGTTGACATAAAGAATCTCAGTGGTCGAGCTTACCAAGCAACTCTCCTCCTTCATCGGTCTTGATGATCTATCGTTGACATCGTGCAGGACCAGTAGATGTTTCCCTTGGCACAGACCACAGGGCTTCTTTAGGTCGCACTGGGCAGCTTGATGGGGCCTCGCACAACGCCAGCACCTCTTATTGGCTTTTATCCACTCTGTGAGTTGTTCTCTGGACAACTTTGTTACTTGGGTACACTGGCTGAGGAAGTGTTCCTCGTTTTCGCAGAAGGGGCATTAGGGCTTGGCTCTCCCATTCTGCCCCTTGAAGCCTCCTGTAGGAGCATTGCTCTCTTTATTCTCCTTAGTGCCATGGAGGACAGTAACAGACCTTCATTCCTGGTGACTCTCTGTTCTGAATACTTGCTTGTCCTTAGGCCCTCGAGACAATGTTTGCAAGTCAGTCCTGACACCAGGATTCGTGACTGTAGCCACTGAGCAAGATCGATCAGGGTGGGGACAGCCCCTGCCTCCTTAAAGGTGCATCGACGGAAGTCTGCCCTTTGCTCCGGAGGCAGTTTGCTCAGCAGCCACACTACATGGGACCCACAGCGAAGTTCTACCTCTCCCTCAGTGCCCAAGGTCTTCAGGAGGCCAACCAGCGACTGCACATGGAGGGCGAACCGCTCGAAGGCTGCAGTGTCACCACGGCGAACATCAGGTGAGTCTAGGACACTGGCTATTTTCTTGAGAGCTATTTGGTGTGGTTGACCAAATTTCTCATTGAGGGCTGACATGGTGTCGCTGTAAGGCGTGGGGGAGTTGAGGTAGGAGTCTGCGATCAACCTTGCCTCATCAAACTTCAGGTGATCAACCAGAATCTGGTACTTAAACAGTTCGGTCCCTTCAGCCGGTAAGAGGTTCTCCAGGGCTATCTTTATACGTGCCCACTCACATGGGTCTCGGTGACTGAAATTGGGTATAGTTGGGCGTGTTCAGCTTGGTGGGTGGAGACTGGAGGGTGTACTGGTAGGTGCGGCATATAGGTTGCTGCATAAGATGGCACTCTGGGAGGTAGAGGAGGGTAGTATGCATACGCTGAAGCATGGGATGCAGCTCTAAGGTGTGGAGGTGGCTGAGATGTATAACCTGCTCTGTAGATTGGAGCCTTGGGTAGAGGAGGCTGTAAGGTGAGGTCCTCTTGCTGTGACCAGGGATTGTGGTAGTTGGCAGCCTTATAGGATGGATATGTCTCTCTTCTGTAGTCATCTGGCTCCCTACTCAGCTGCCAGGATTCATAACCAAGAGGAGGATGACGGCTGAACTTGCTTGAGGGTGATTTGCGATGATTAGCTGACATGGTTTGGTTTCTTATCAGCTGTAGCTCCATCATTAGCTGATCCAGTCTTTCCATCGTTTGTTGCTCTGATGGCTCCTCGTAGTCCTCCATGTCTGCCCGTGGGGGGGGTTCGGGCCAGACCTCTTCATCCTCAGTGGGGGCAGGCGTGGTGTTGCAGTGACTACTGGAGTGTAATGTAGCTTGTTGAAGACTAGCTACGGTGTTGGTTAACTTTCTCAATTCCGCCTGAACTTCACGGAGTCCCTCCACATCAGCAGGCATGATGTGCTGTGGCTGTCGTAGCGTGGTGATTTCATTCTGGGCTGTGTGGGGCAGCGAAGGTGGTCCTCGCATCTTCTCTCTGGGGTCCCTCTCTGGATACTCCAGGTGAGCTAGCTGGGTTTCCTGACTGTACATCTGCCGCTCTCGGTAGTACAGGTCCGCCTCATGTGGAACAGCATCTCTCCTGTGGTGATCCATGTAGGGAGTGTGAGGGGTGTTGGGGGAGATCATCTTAGCTGCCCCCTCCTCTGATGATCATTGCTCTTGTATCCCATGCCTGACTCGTTGCCTGTGCCCATTGTAATTGACCTCATAGTCATCAAGGTGGGCAGGTAGGCGGGTCTGACGCCTAGGCCTCGCCCCGTGATACTGATCTTCAAACTCCATGATGTCCAGGGGTAAATGGAGCTATCCGGCTCAGGACCACAAATGGTGAGGCTAGGATTAAAGGAGGGTATAGGGCTGGTTCTGTATGTGTGAGCTGTATTCGCCAAGGCGTCGGTCAGGACACAATAATAGGAGAGGATGATTCAGTTCACTCAGTTTACTGGATCGTTGCAGGCACAGGTGAGTTACAGGCAGCAGTGATGATACATGTTACAGGCACTGAGGTCCAAGGACACGTATGAGTGTTCATGTATGTGTGTGGTTCTGCAGAGTACAGGACAGAACAACAATAGTGAGTCTAACTGCAGATACCATAATCCAATATCACATAATCACTGCAATAACATAGCATTAAATACTACAGCATTTACAATGCACAGGTTATCACAGTATATGATCTGACTTCAATAACTCACGTAGTACAATAACTTTACCATACACATTAATTCACCACCTCAGCATTTATACAGACTGCACAGTAATATTGAGAATAAATCAGGGCAAACATAAAGTGCATTTGCAGCCTTAAACAGCGTTAATTGAGCTTAACTAACATTCCAACAACGTAATGGCAGCGCCCATGAACGCACATGTGCCGACGCATTCAAACAGATCCACATCCAGCCACGCAGCAGTCAAACAACAACACTGGCAGTAGTAAATGAAATAAAGGTTACGGGCACCCACCCATTACTGAACTGAAACAATACACTTACATTCAGCAATGACGCACACTGCACCTCAGCGCTGCACAGCAAAGTCCGGCGCGGATGAATGAAAGTGGAACAAACAAGACGGGAGCTCGTTTTGCGGCTGTAACTACAATTACCACAATGCTTTGTGCTCTTAAAGCGACGCTGGTGACTTAACTGAAGTGGAACATAGTAAAGCACATAATACTTAATAATAAATACAAAGCTTAAACTCCTAGAACCTTTCTAACATTAGCCTAGCCTAGCCTAGCTGATTAGCCTTAGGCTAGCTCTTCTTCTTCTTCTTCTTGTGGTTTTATGGCGCTTGGCAAACAACAATCTGGTGCATTACCGCCACCAACTGATTAGGAGTATGGATCAGTATGTCTTACTCTCACAAGACTAAATTAAGCTCTTAGGCTAGCTCAGTTTGGCGCGGTTAACTTGAGTCCAGTGGGCGGGATCTCGGCCGGCTGACCCGTAAAGTTACCGCCTCTCCTCCAAGATGGCGCAGTTCAAATGCCCCTGATGGAAGCACAAAAGGACTCTCCCAAACCAATGGGTGACGTCACAGGCGCTACGTCCATTCTTTACAGTCTATGCCCCAAACCAATGGGTGACGTCACGGGTGCTACTTCCATTCTTTTTACAGTCTATGGGCATCGCGACCTAGTTGCTAGGCTACTTAATAGTGGAGGGAAATTGAAATTATAGCGCTCTTCGGTTAGCATGTATTTCTCTGCGTCCCAGCGGAAAGCCCTTGCTTTATTTATGCTGATGAGGAGGAGGAAGAGGAGGGGAGATCAGTAAGAAGGGTTCGGGTACATGTCACTTTGAGGGGAGGCAGGATATGGAAGAGTTTCGCCTTGTCCAGTAGCTACAGCGCTACGATTACCGCCCGAGTCCACTTCAGACTGAGCAGGGAGCAGTTCCACAGTGTGACCGAAGGAGATCAAAAAAACAACACCTGGATGACCACTAATTTCAGATCGATTTATCGTGACGTGCCACAGCTCCCCAAACTGAGACACCGCAAGGATCAGCTTTTCCTCCATCCTTGACACACCTATGTTTTTCGTCTTTTCCCCCCTTTCCGTGCAGCTCCTGGCATTTCTCCTATTGGACGCGCGCATGTGACGTAATAGCACCCAAAATCCACCCCCGCACCTGCGCCTTGCGCGTTCGGTGTGAAAGCAGCTTAATGCTGCAGGAAAGTGATTATAGGAGCTGAAGGCTGCTCTTTTTAAAAGCTGTTGGTGCAGACCTTATGGCCTCATTCCTTACAGCAGAGCCATTCAAAGTGGAGCTGAAAGACAAAAAAATAACCTGTAAGATGACAATGTTGAATGAAAACAGGCATCCTGATTTAAGAAGCCACCTCACTTGCTGTCAAGAGCACTTTATTTTTTTTCAGATTGAAATATATCATTTGTTATGATTTTGCAAAATGTCTAACAACTGCTCCTCATCGTTGCTGTGACTCTGAAATAGGTCACAGCTGTAATTATGGTTTTACCTCCATCCCAGAGACTCTGGGTGGGGATGTTGGTGGTATTGGTAGTGGTGATGGAGCTCCCTGGAGCCCTGCAGAAGTGCATCTTTGACGAGGTTCAGGCCCAGGGCAGGGTGGTCCGAGCTGCACCCATCCACCCACACAGCCCACCCAATGAGCCCAGACTCAGAGCCCAAGAGCAACAAACCATCCTAAGTCATCCAGGAGAGAGGGCATCACCTCAGCGTGGCCTGTTAGGAGCTTGGAGAAGAAGCCTGAGAAAGAGGTTGCCGCCCACCCACGACTCTCCACAGCCAATCAGGATCCGATCTGGATTCCAGTGGAGAGCAATGACCTATCAGAGGCTGAGAAAGAGAGGCTGGAGGCAGCAGTGGAGGAGGCTGTGAGGATGCTGTCTTCTTTACTGTCAGGTGAAACACACACCGTCATACTAATGACATCAAATAAACCTTTATTAATCCTATAATGGGGAGGTAAAGGTAAGGTGACAGAGCAGTATAAACACACACACACACACATATATATATATATATATATATATATATATATATACAGTCATGGAAAAAATTATTAGACCACCCTTGTTTTCTTCAATTTCTTGTTAATTTTAATGCCTGGCTCAACTAAAGGTACATTTGTTTGGACAATTATAATGATAACAACAAAAATAGCTCATGAGAGTTTAATTTAAGAACTAAGGATTATTCATTTTCCATGGTTTTCTTGATAATAACCAAAATTACTTAAATTCTTACATCAATAGCTATGGCATTGTACCGCCAAAAACACTACTTTTAAGCATTCCATGTTTTCTTTTCTGTTTGCTTTAAACACATGATACACACAAGAGTTAATACTTGATTGCATAACCATTGTTTTTGATGACTGCAGCCATGCGTCTTGGCATGCTCTCCACCAGCTTCTGACATTGTTCTGCTGTCACAGCAGCCCATTCCTGTTGGACAAATTCAAACAAATTTTCTTTGTTTTTGGGCTTGTGGTTCTCCATTTTGAGTTTGATGATTTTCCACAGGTTTTCAATTGGATTAAGATCTGGTGATTGAGCAGGCCAAGGCATGGTGCGAATGTTGTGGTTCTCCATCCAGGCTTTAACTGACCTTGCCGTTTGGCAAGGGGCATTGTCTTGTTGGAAAATCCAGTCATTCGAGGCAGGAAAGAGTTTTCCAGCTGATGGAAGAAGACTGTTTTCAAGGGTAGTCCTGTACTTGACCTGGTTCATTTGGCCTTCACACAATTGCATTTGCCCTGTTCCACTCAGACTGAAACAACCCCAGATCATGACTGATCCACCCCCATGTTTTACTGTAGGGCAAGACAGTCTGGGTTGTAAGCTTCTCCAGGCTTCCTCCTAACCAGTAAGTTGGCTGGAGTGGGCATCAATTCAAAATTGGATTCATCACTGAAGAGAACCTTAGCCCAATCATCAACAGTCCAATCCTTGTGGTCTCGAGCAAAGAGTAACCGGGCCTTCCTCTGCCTTTCATTGATGAAGGGCTTCTTGCGTGCTCTGTGTGACTTCAAACCAGCTTCAACAAGTCGGTTTCGAACTGTCCTTGCCGAGCAAGTCACATTTCTCGACAGTGCCCACTCATTTTTAAGGTCCCTGGAGGTCTGACGACGATTCCTGACACAGGAACGGATGAGTGCACGGTCATCTCGTGGGGTAGAAAGACGTTTCCTGCCACGGCCAGGTAGCAATTTGGTAGTGCCATGTTCAGCTTGTTTTTTTGTTGGAATGAACGGCTGTCTTGGAGATCTTCAGTTTTTTCGCTACCTGTCTCTCACTCATGCCAATTTCCAGCAGTGCCAAGATGGCTGCCTTTGTTGCTTCACATAATTCTTTTGTTTTAGGCATTATGTGAGAGCTGACAACTTCTGAGTTGTGCTACGGCTTGAATGTAAGCAGGAAACCACTCTAGGCCTTTGCATGTGCAGTGCTGCTTGTGACATGAAATGGCCTCTTATATACCCTGGGAATCAATTAAGCTTAAGAATGTCAAATAGGACATAAAGTATTATGTGACCAGCTGCATTTTTTGTTGTGTTCATTGTATTATACGTTTAGTGGTACCAGATATTAGAATGAACAAGAAATTGAAGAAAACAAGGGTGGTCTAATAATTTTTTCCATGACTGTATATATATATATATGTATGTGTATATGTATGTATGTATGTATATACCGTATGTATATATACTCTAAGAGGCATTAAAAACGCAACAAAGTCAATGTCAAATAAAATTGGATACAACTACTTTGCATACAAAATAATGTTTTGTTTACTTCCACTCGTGGCTATTGAAACTATGGAGCCACATTTTTCAGCTCAAACAATAAATTAACGTGGCAGACGGTACCAATCCCTATTTTTGCATGTGTGATTCGTTAGGACATTTTTTGAAAGCTTTCAATGAGCTTCTTTTGGTGATTTGAGCTCAACTGGTCAAGGCTTTAAAAACCCGGAGGAAAAATGCAAGCTGTCACAGACAGTCACCATGCCACGCCGCAGAAAACATGCGGGTGCAGGCCTTTGTTATGCTGAGATCCGTAATGACAGACGCGTGAGTCGCCAGGCTTTTTGGCGTCTGCTGGCACTTTATGCACAGACATATTGTGCTGGTTATGGACTGTGCCAGTCCATAACCTGCACGGCGTCGTATTCCACTGCCGGTGACGGTTGCTGATCTCCGTACTGCACTCTTGGAAGAGTGGGAAGCGATTCCAGTGGCCGAAATCAACGCGCTCATCATGTCTATGCCACGACGATCACAAAGATACTGACATTTGTAATCCATGTCGATTCATTTTTCTATTGTTGCTTTGTTCATTCATGTTCAGTATCATACCAAATGAAGTCACCCAATAAATTATGAAAATTCAAATTAATATAGAAAAAATACAATTTTGCGTTTTTAATGCATCTTAGTATACATATATGTATGTGTATATATACATATATATGTAGTGTATGTATATATACATATATATGTGTATATATACATATACATATATATGTATATACACATATATATGTAGTGTATGTATATACACAAATATGTGTAGTGTATGTATATATACATATATATGTAGTGTATGTATATATACACATATGTGTAGTGTATGTATATATACATATATATGTAGTGTATGTATATATACATATATGTGTAGTGTATGTATATACACATATATATGTACCGTATGTATATACACATATATATGTAGTGTATGTATATATACATATATATGTAGTGTATGTATATATACATACACTATATTGCCAAAAATATTCGCTCACCTGCCTTGACGCGCATATGAACTTAAGTGACATCCCATTCCTAATCCATAGGGTTCAATATGAACTTTGCATTGCACTTGGTGATGTATGGTTTGGATGCAGCTGCTCGGCCATGGAAACCCATTCCATGAAGCTCTCTGTGCACTGCTCTTGAGCTGATCTGAAGGCCACATGAAGTTTGGAGGTCTGTAGTGATTGACTCTGCAGAAAGTTGGTGACCTCTTCACACTATGCACCTCAGCATCCGCTGACCCCGCTCCATCAGTTTACGTGGTCTACCACTTCGTGGCTGAGTTGCTGTCGTTCCCAAACACTTCCACGTTCTTATAATACAGCTGACAGTTGACTGTGAAATATTTAGGAGCGGAAATTTCACGACTGGATTTGTTGCACAGGTGGCATCCTATCACAGTTCCACGCTGGAATTCACTGAGCCCCTGAGAGCGACCCATTCTTTCACAAATGTTTGTAAAAGCAGTCCGCATGCCTAGGTGCTTGATTTTATACACCTGTGGCCATGGAAGTGATTGGAACACCTGATTCTGATTATTTGGATGGGTGAGCGAATGTAGCGTCATCATTATGTTGACTTTTCCATAGTGAACAGAGTATCACTGCTCAGCAGAGACATCAACAAATACTGTAAGTTCCACTGGAGGAATTCAAGTACTGCCAACTACAACAGGTGTGTGTATAGAGTGTGTGTGTTTGGCCATCATTGGCTTTAACGTCACTTAAAAATGATTTGTGTGTTATTTTCATTGTAATATATGTATTTTCCCTTTCATCCAAAGGAACTTTCATACAACTTTCTCAGGTTATATCACTTTTGAAAACAAAGCAGTAGTGAAATAGTCCACACATCAGCAATAAAATACATGTAGTGTGCAGGTAGCTAGTAGTATTTTTTTTTTCCTCCACCGTTTGATAAAGGAGAGAAAGTTTTACAGGTGTCTTCTTTCAGATGTGGTCGAGCCAACAACAACTACAGAACTGAGACCTGTCTGGACGTGACGGTAAGTATCACTACTGCAAGTTTAGAGTACATGCAGCATGTTCTTGTACACTTAAAGAAACTTCCAGTACCGAAAATATGTCATGCATTGTTTGTGTGTGTATTCAACAGATCCCAGATGATCATCTGGCTGGATGTGATATTTACACAGAGGCTGATTCACCTCGCAAGACTCAGCTCCGTCCTGACGGCCCTGGACTCCCCGACACCGACTTCCTGCTGTACCTCCACCTGAAGGCCACTGACAAGTGCAGAGCAGAGGTGAAGAAGAGCCACTGAAAACACTGAGATCTGTAATATTTAAAAGCAAATAGATATAGTTAAAGTGTGTTATCTTGAAAGAGAACACACAATGCAAACAGCAATTCACCATTATCACAAGACTTTTTTTGTCTGGTGATGTTCTTCACATTTTAAACAGCAGCAGACAAACACACCAACCAAAGATTTCAGCATTGAAACATAAAATTAATCTGCACACTAGACATTTTGCAACATCAAATTATTTAAAACATTCATCCATTGACAGTAGATTTAAAAATAATTAAACATATTTTATGTATCGAAATAAAGAAAGTGTCCTGTTCACCCTTCAGCCTCATGTGTTGGCCTACGCTGTCCGCTGTCAGACAGACAGTCATGGGACGACCTTTAGCCGGTGTGGTCGTCATCTGCAGGGACAGACTGACAGCAGCCACATACAACCACCAGGCTACTGTACAGGTATGATGAGTAATATTATTATGTGTCATAATAATAATAAGAATTATCTGAATAATGTTTTAATTGTGTGTGCTCATGTGTTTTCCAGACTGTGATCCATGAGCTCTTCCATGCCCTTGGCTTCTCTAAAGAGCTCTTTCACACCTGGAGAGACTGTTCCTCCACCTCTCAAGGTTTTTAAGCATATTTCAATACTTTATGTTTAACTCTAATACCTGTACTCAGATGCACTGGTTAGGAAATGTTTTTCTTTTCGTTGCAGCGGGTACTGGTTGTTCTCCTCGAGGCAAAGTGTCTCACTCTGACGGATCGGGCCACATGAGGATTTACAGCCCGTCTGTCATCTCAGCCCTGCAGAGGCACCTGGCGTCCTCTGACCCTGAGCTCGGGGTCCGTTAGAGAACCTGATATTGAGCAGCTCCCAGTGCTTTTTCTGATGCATCATGTACGCTCTTGACATGTCTTCCACTTTATTTCCTCAGGATGTGTCTCCAGGAAAAGTGTCCTCTCACTGGGAGTCCCGGGTCCTGCAGGGCTCCATCATGGGCGGCGGTGCTAGGGACTGGACCACAGTCCGGATCGACCCTGTCACATTGGCTGCACTACAGGATACAGGCTGGTACACTGTCGACCTGAGCAGAGCCCAGAGCCTAGTGTGGGGAGACAGTACGGCGATGTAATCGTATAAATACATGTAAGTTGACACACAACAGGTTTAAGTTAACTCTGATAAGATGAATGTGTTTTTGTAGGTGAAGGAGCCGCGTTTGGTTCCCTGGCAACCTGTCAGAACAAGTCCTCCTCCTTTTTCTGCACTGGCAGGTAGAGTCAGAAGAACATATTGTATTCTACATCACAAGGTTTGTTTCTGAGTGGCCACATATCCAGCACTGATGTTTTCATTGGTCCCTCTTCTCAGTGGGTTTGGGTGCCATTATCTTCACCTCCACAAGGGGGAGTGTCAGACTGATGAATACCTGGAGGGATGCCGAGTGTACAAACCCCTCAAGACAGCAGTGAGTTTTATTTCTTCGGGAGTCATCTTCATCAAACCATATCCTTCTTTATAGAATAAAAGAAGTATTTTACATGATCTCCAAATGTGTATCACAAGTTCTAATTATTTGTCTGTATATACATTTTTATACTTGTTATATTGCTCTTCTTTCTTATATTTTATATTGTAAATATTTTTTTCAGTTTTTATATTGTTTTTTTAAGAATATATTTCCATTTCTTGCTGTTGTGTAATGTGATTTCCCAGGTTGGGATCAATAAAGTAATTCTATTCTAAAATGATGTATATTTTTTTTACATCATTGCTCAGAAAATTTCCAGTTCTGTAGAGCAGGAATATTTCTATTTCTTGTGCATTTTATTGTTTTTGTAGCACCACATTTTCACTGTTCTGTTCCTCAGAGTGAATGTTGGGAAGAGAAAAATAGCAGAGAAGAAGATTGGAGTGGGGAAATTTTCAGTTATCACAGCCGTTGCTTCTTCTCCAGCCTAACCAGACAGGTGTGTTTGTGTACATACATGTGAATGATGTTACCTGTTTTTTTTTTTTTCTTCCCCACATTTCCTTGTTTGACTTCCCTCATTCTCCACCTGTCCTCCTTTTAGAACCGGAGTGAGTTTCATTTATTCAGCAGCTCTGTGGAGGGACGTTGTTACAGACACAGGTGTACTGGACCGAACAGCTACCAGATCCAGGTGTTGGGCTCTGAATGGGTGGATTGTCCAGCAGGCAGCATCATTCAGGTAAATGTAACTCCAGTACAAATCAATAGAGGTGTTGAGAGGCAGTGTTCACACTAAGGTCTCTGAAAGCTACTCTCCTATTTGCTGTTATTGCTAATTCTGTGTAAACTGAGCAGCAACTGAATCATTATTATCTGTTTGTTCAGCTGAAATAAGATATGATCAGACTTTATTCATGACGTTCAGAACAGAGAAAAGAGTTGTAAGACAACACCACTACTACGACTGCTAATAATATAATCATATAATAAGTGATGGTATCTTGTGTAAAGTGTCTTTGAGGACAATGCGAAGCACTCTATAAATACAGTAATTAGATATTTTATGTTATATTTGTCATTAGGATTATATATGATATTATAGTGGAATGTAAATACTATATATGAATGAACATGACATAAGTGTTTTTTTTCTTTAGTGGTAATAATGTGCAGCATGAAGCGTGCTGCTGCTTATAACCTTTAACTTCTCTTAATATATCACCGTAAGACATACTGATGTTTAAAAATGTCACATACTGTACAGCACCAAACAGATCCCCACCTAATATTTATACCACATGATGTATTCTGTCTTCCTGTTTTGAACTGTCAGATAAAAGGATACCAGGGTTTTGTTCACTGCCCTGACAGGAGGTTGTGTTTTTACACTGACGTCACTCCTCCTTCAGATGATGTCACTGCTTCCAACACAAGGCAAGTAGGACTTTTAACATGCACCCTTTTATATTTGTAGGAACCTGTAACTCATACTTACCTCTCTTTGATGTTGTTTTTTGGTCAGTGATCTCTACGAGACTTTGACTTCCTCCCACAACAGGACATGGTCGCCTCGTCGGCCTCCTGCAGAGCTCACAGCAGCCACAGCGCTCAGCTTCACTGCTGCTGTGAGTTTTCTGGCTGCAGCCGTGGTTTCATACAGGAAGTGTCGTTCCTGTAAGGTGAGGATCCATTCTGCCCCAGAGGACCACACTGATCTGCAGCACCTTTAAAAACGTCTCAATGGAAACTTGCAGAATTCAGAGAGCAGAGCGGAGACTGAGAGCCAGGCCTTCTTGTCCAACATCAGTGTGTGACCTCACAAATACACTTCTGGAAGAATGGTCAGAAATTCCCATAAACACACTCCTAAACCCTGTGAACAGCCTTCCCAGAAGAGTTGAAGCTGTTATAGCTGCTTGGTTGATGCAGCCGTCATTGTCGCATTGGTCAGAGAGTGGAGCTGAACCTTTCCACTGCTTCAGACACTGCCAGCAGAACGTGCAGACTTTGTTCTTATCTGCTGTGCAGATCGTGCACCGCACACTGAGATTTCACAGGTCCTCTCTCTCCACACAAAATTATTATTGGTTATTATTGATTTTTGTCCCTTCTAAATATTGTCATCAGCCTCAAAAACTCCATATTGGTCAAGCCCTACAATAAATTGACTATTTTCTACCAAAAAATTGTTATGACATTTTGGGTCAAAAATATTTTGGGTAATGTAATGGATATTATTTTTATTATTATTATTGTTGTTTTCATTGTTGTTGTTGCCATTATCATATAAAACTTTATATATATAATAAAAGATGTCCATATACTACACAGTGAGTTGGATTTATACTGAGAGTGACAGATAATATATGCCCAAAAAATGTGCCTATGCCTGAGCATTGAACAGACCATTTCATTGAAGGTATTTATTTTAAATGTCAAATGTGTCCAGTTTTTCATTTGTCAATACTTAAACATGCTTGTCTTTTATATATATATATATATATATCTATATATATATATATATATTTATTATTTTGTCTTGAGGAAATGAAGGTGCACTGAATGATGAAGATCTGTCAGACTGGCACCCCTCTCCACATAATAAAGATATACAGGGAATGTAAGAAACACAATAGAATGTATCTATTATTTATTCATTTATTTGTTTGACTTTTATTTTTTTTTTTAATTTATATTGGGGGAAAACCTGATCACCAGGTCTATCGAATTGATCTATTGATTAAGTTAGCATTTTTTTTCAAATATAGTTGGTAACTCTCAAGAGTGTCCCATTAATATTTGGGGAAACCTGAGTACCAGGAGAAAACCCTGTCATTTAATCAATAGATCTGTGGTGGTGGTGTGGTGGTTCACGTGTCCTCTGGTGTGTGGCTGTGTCTCTCTCTTCTCCTTTTTTTCCCGTGCCTCCCGTCGCCCTCACGGCCCAGCACTCACCCTCATGTCTTCCCCTTTCTTGTGGACTCTTCACGTGTCCTCTGGTGAACATATTACTTACTTCCCCTACACGCCACAAGAACAAATCTATTAATTTGATCTATTGACTGTTTTTTTTCTATATTTGGTAACTTTACCAACATTAATAATAATGGAACAAAGATGAAGGAGGGGAGGGAGATCAAGGATGAATGGAGGAGGTGAGGGAGATGACGTCACTGTCACAGCGACTGTCAGCCTCCTCCTCTGCTCTCCTTTTCCCCTCCTTTTTCTCCTCCTCCTCCCTAATCTTCATCTTCTTGTCTTGCATCTTGCTCTTCATCCTCGTCAACGCCGCCTCCCTATCTTGGATCTCTCGTCTGAAGAAGCTCCTCCTGCTCTTCTGGTACAGACAGATCTCCTCCAGCAGTGTGATCTCATCCTGCATCTCTTGGACCGCTTTCTCCAGGTCCTCCAAGGCTTTGACCTCTGCCTTGGTCTGTATAAGTTCAGCTGTTTTTGTGTCCAGTTGAATTATTTTCTCGTTCAGACTCTGATGTAAATGGTCGTTTAATTGTGTGAGACTTTTGATTTCTTTGTGGTTGTTGTTAATCTTCAGCTGCAAGTGGCTGTCCTTCTTTATCCAGTAAAGTGCTATTTCCTCCATTTCCTTCTTGAAACTCTCCTCCAAGTCTTTGATTTTTTCCTGGCAGTTTGCCTTGGTCTGGTTGAGTTCAGCTGTTTTTGTCTCCAGCTGAATACTTTTCTCTTCCAGACTCTGATGTAAATGGTCATTGGTTTTGGTGAGACTTTCGTTTTTGGCATCCCTGTCACAAATCTCGATCTGCATCTGCTCCAAGATATTTTCTTTCTCTTCCTGAACATTCGTGACCCTCTCCTCCAAGGCTTTGATCTCTGCCTTGGCCTGGTTGAGTTCAGCTCTTTCGTTGTTCAGCTGGTTTATGCTCTCATTGAGACTCTGACAGAAGTGGTCCCTGCTTTGGGTCAGATTTAGGTTTTCGACGTCCTTTTTGTCAATCTCCAGCTGCATCTGGCTCACCTTCGTTTCCCACAACTCTTCTCTCTCTGCCAGATCCTTTGTGAATCTCTCCTCCACGGCGTTGACCGTTTTCTGATGGTTTGCCTCCAACTGCATGCGGAAAGCCTCCACTTGGCTCTCGAGCTCAGCGTCATGTGAGTGCCCTTGCAGTGGTGGAGGAACATCCATGGTGGTGTTGTCAGTTGCAGACATGCTTGTAAATCTCTGTGAATCTCTCTGCTGTAGACTGTAGACTCTGTTTCTCTAATGTGTTCAACAACATTAGATGTAGTGGCTTTCCTGTGTTACTGCCAAAAAGATCAAAGGTTAAGATGACGTATCTGTGACGTATCTGTTGCTATGGAAGTCGCAGTGTGCTGTGACGTCGAACAGTGACGTTGTTGTTCTGCACGTGCTGAACTGCTTCTTTTTGGGAGTGTCAGGTTTTCCTCCTCTGATGTTTGTCCCTGTCCAGCCACCGTCCTACCGGATTACCTCACCAAAGTGGAGGCGCTCATCACGTCTGTTCCTCTCAAGTTAGAAATGTTATGTATTGATTTAACCTTTATTGTACCAGATAAGTCCATTGAGAACTAATTGTCATTTACAATGACGACCTGGGTTAACTGGGTAAAACTAGTTTTAACTCCTGGAAGCACAGCCGAGTGACAAAACAAGACAAAGCGGCGTTGAAAAGTGTCACAGCTAGCTAGCATTAGCTAGCATTAGCTCGCTAACTGTTACTGTTAAAGTTCGGAGCGTGAGATATGAGAGAACAACGCATGGTGCAAATTGTGATAAATTAGAGATAATATGAGGTGCAAATTATGATAAAATACAAGAGATAAAAAAAATAGAAATATAAGACAAACATCTGACAGTTACAGTTTTACTGTGCAGTGGTGTAAAAGGACAGTGTGTAACATACTGTTGTGCACTAGTTTTTTTTGTTTAACACACTTAAAGAGTCCACATGTGTGTGGTGTGAATGTGTGGTGAGTCCAGGGCTCAGTGTTTGTGTTGTCGCTCTCCCAGAGAGGAATGACCTCCTGAGTGTGTCTGTGGAGCAGCACAGTGACAGCAGTCTGTCCCTGAAGCTGCTCCTCTGTCTGCAGATGTTGCTGTGCAGTGGATGGTCAGGATTGTCTATGATGGACAGAAGCCTGTTCAGTGTCCGTTGTTCTGCCACAGATGTCAGGCTGTCCAGCTCTGTGCCTACGACAGATCCAGCCTTCCTCACCAGTTTGTCCAGGCGTGCTGCATCCTTCTTATTCAGGCTGTCCTCCCCAGCACACTACTGCGTACAGGAGGGCACTGGCTACCACAGACTGGTAGAAGATCTGTAGCAGCTCGTTGCAGATGTTGAAGGACTCCAGTCTTCTGAGGAGATACAGATGGCTCTGTCCTTTACTGTACAGAGCGTCTGCCTTGGCAGTCCAGTCCAGTTTCTCATCCAGCAGTACTCCTTGGTATTTATAGGTGGGTGCCACCTCCACACAGTCCCTTTTGATGATAACTGGCACTGACTGCATCTTCCCGTTCCTGGTGGGGTTGAAGAGCAGGTGATTGGAGTCACACCATGTGACAAAGTCCTGGATCAGTCCTCTGTACTCATCCTCCTGTCCACCCCTGATACCACCCACAGTGGTTTGTAAACTTCTGTACATGACAGAGCTCTGAGTTGTACTGAAAGTTAGACAGGGTGAACAGGACCGGAGAGAGCACAGTTCCCTGCGGTGCTCCTGTTCTGCTGACCGGCGTCTGACCTACAGTCCCCCAGTCACACATACTGAGGTCTGCTGGTCAGGTGGGACAGCTGGAATCACAAGAACGAGAGTGGATTGTAGCAGAGCGTCAGTGATAGAGAACCACGCTGTGTCCACTAGAAGGAAAACAATTATACAATCTACTGCAAACATGGATTATTTTATTTTGAAAATAAACTGGATGTTTTATTTTGTGTCTGTACATGACTTCCTGTTCTGCATGAACAGAATTGAATAGAATTACTTCACTGATCCCAACCTGGGAAATTACTAACTTACTCTGCTCTGTGCTGAATTCACACGCTCCAAGTTCAGTGGAAATTGGGGGTTAGTCTCTGCTTTATTGTGAATTATTCAGAGTGATTCTGATTTGAGGATATTTTGGATTCAAACAGGAAATCTCTCCTGCTGAAAAAGAAGCACGACCAGGATCAAGACAAGACAGAGAACCAGGTCAGCAACCTGGAGCGCCTGGTGAGGATCTGAGACATGATGAGAGCAGCAACAGCAGCACTTCAGAGAAACTAACAGCTCCTTTCTTTTCTGTGTATTTTAGGTTCAGGACCTGGAGTTGTCTGTCTGAAGAAAATGCACGAGGTGATGGAAAGTCTGTCTTTCAGGAAAAAAAAGGTCTCAATGTTTGTTTCAACGTTATTGATGCTTTTCCAATGTTTGGTGATGTCTGTTTTGAAGGGATTTTGGTTGAAAACCAAGATGTCATTGAGTACCAAAGGGTAAGCTGATGTCAAATACATAGGGCCATTTTTTGAACCCTGATCTCCATCATGAACATATTTGTTGTTGTTTACTGATAGATTGTTGTGTCTCTGGATCTTTGTCTCAAGAAGATGAGGAAGGCTGGCTCTGTCCTGGGGGTGGAGCTGCATTCTTTGGTGGTGGTGTCAAAGAGGAGGATGCTGTCCAAGCTGCAGAGCATCATGGACAATGACTGTCACCCTCTCCATCATGTACTGGACTCCTGCAGGAGCTCCTTCAGCCACAGACTGATTCCACCAAGGTGAGGAACACAACGCCACAGGAAGTCCTTTCTTCCTGCAGCCATCAGACTTTATAACTCATCCACCTGAGACTCTCTCTCAACCCCCCCCCACATCTCCTCACAATAGATTTACTTACTGTAATACTTATCATCATTACAGCATGTCACTTAATCAGCATATGTCCTTTTTAAACTAACTTCCTTTGTCACTTTATCAGCAAATGTCACCTTGAAACTCTTACTTGGCAGCTTACAGTATGTTTGCATACGTCAAGTCAAGTCAAGTTTATTTGTATAGCCCAATATCACAAATTATGAATTTGCCCCATTGGGCTTTACAATCTGTACAGGATATGACACCCTCTGTCCTTTACAAATGACCCTCGCATCGACTAAGGAAAAACTCCCCAAAAACCCTTTTAACAGGGAATAAGAAACAGAAGAATCCTCAGGAAGAGCAACAGAGGAGGGATCCCTCTTCCAGGATGGACAGACGTACCATAGATGCCATGTGTACAGAATAACAACAATGAAAACACATTAACACTAACATACAAAATTGTATGGAAATGTCCAACTCCATATAACAACAGCTAATATACAGTGTGTATATATAGAATTATATGAGAGTGTCCAAGGGGATGAAGAGCATCATCAAGCTATCAGCAAAGGATGAGAAGCATGTTGTCCTCTCCACCACGCCAACCAGAAGAAGCCTGGGCAGCACGTCTTCCTCTCTCCACCACGCCAACCAGAAGAAGCCTGAGCAGCACGTCTTCCTCTCTCCACCACGCCAACCAGAAGAAGCCTGAGCAGCACGTCTTCCTCTCTCCACCACACCAACCAGAAGAAGCCTGAGCAGCACGTCTTCCTCTCTCCACCGCGCCAACCAGAAGAAGCCTGAGCAGCACGTCTTCCTCTCTCCACCACGCCAACCAGAAGAAGCCTGCGCAGCACGACTTCAAATCTCCACCACGCCAACCAGAAGAAGCCTGAGCAGCACGTCTTCCTCTCTCCACCACGCCAACCAGAAGAAGCCTGGGCAGCACGTCTTCCTCTCTCCACCACGCCAACCAGAAGAAGCCTGAGCAGCACGTCTTCCTCTCTCCACCACGCCAACCAGAAGGAGCCTGAGCAGCACGTCTTCCTCTCTCCACCACGCCAACCAGAAGAAGCCTGGGCAGCACGTCTTCCTCTCTCCACCACGCCAACCAGAAGAAGCCTGGGCAGCACGTCTTCCTCTCTCCACCACGCCAACCAGAAGAAGCCTGGGCAGCACGTCTTCCTCTCTCCACCACGCCAACCAGAAGAAGCCTGAGCAGCACGTCTTCCTCTCTCCACCACGCCAACCAGAAGAAGCCTGAGCAGCACGTCTTCCTCTCTCCACCACGCCAACCAGAAGAAGCCTGGGCAGCACGTCTTCCTCTCTCCACCACGCCAACCAGAAGAAGCCTGGGCAGCACATCTTCCTCTCTCCACCACGCCAACCAGAAGAAGCCTGGGCAGCACGTCTTCCTCTCTCCACCACGCCAACCAGAAGAAGCCTGAGCAGCACGTCTTCCTCTCTCCACCACGCCAACCAGAAGAAGCCTGGGCAGCACGTCTTCCTCTCTCCACCACGCCAACCAGAAGAAGCCTGAGCAGCACGTCTTCCTCTCCACCACGCCAACCAACAGAAGCCTGAGCAGCACGTCTTCCTCTCCACCACACTAAACAGGAGAAGCGTCCGCAAGATGACCTCGTCACCACCACGTCGCTCAGAACCAGAAGATGAAGCCTGACTGGTCTGCACAACCACTACTCCACCAGGTAGACTGGGTCCATGGATACCTGTGAGATGATAACGTTTAATACGCATGCTCTTTAGTATTTTGCATTATTCTGCACTGTATATATTTTTAAAAATCCACCTGCTGATGATTCACCTTCCACTCACACAGGTTGTTATTTGCCTGTTGGAGTTTTGTGTCACAGGTCTGTTCCACCTCAGCCAGGTTCCTTGTGAACATACTATAGTAGCTATAGTATACACACTATAGCAACTATAATATACATACTATAGTTGCTATTGTTTGTATTCATTTTAATGGTTTATCTGCAAGAATTTCAAGGGATAATAATCTCTTACAAGGCCTATAACGTGTTCAGTCATCTCCAGGGCTTCAGTGCTACAGTTCATTCTCAGTGAAGGAAGGATCACTTCCCTCACTTCATGGGTGACACATATAGCAGCAAGCAGGAAGTTCGCTACACGTGAACTTCAGTCCTCTTTCTGTTATTGCGGAGTATATCAAACGTTTTTAACTAGGAAAGGTGGGGAGATTAAAAGTGAATAAACATCGCAGCTGTAGCGGAGATTCTGTTCCTTTTTAAAAAAAAAAAAAAAACAAACACAAAAAACAAATCAAATATTGCTTCAGTTAGGCTGAAATTAAAACCGTCTTTCATATACTATGTGTGCTTATATTTTGTTTTCTTTTGTAAGTCTAACGCAAAGATGTGATGCTGCATATGGTGCAATAGGCTGATATTGGCTGAAGACCGAATAATATGTGCATTTCCAGCCCTTTAAATAAACAAATGTAATGTATGTGATTAAATGTCTGGTTGTTCAAGATGACTGAAATGAAAACAAGATAATATTCAAAAAGCAAAATGATAACTGGTTAATCTCACTCGCCTTCTCCTCTCATCTGCTCTTCTGTTCAGATAATGTAAGTAAGTAAGAAACACTGATGTTTAAAAATGTCACATACTGTACAGCACCAAACAGATCCCCACCTAATATTTATACCACATGATGTATTCTGTCTTTCTGTTTTGAACTGTCAGATAAAAGGATACCAGGGTTTAGTTCACTGCCCTGACAGGAGGTTGTGTTTTTACACTGACGTCACTCCTCCTTCCAGATGAGATGTCACTGCTTCCAACACAAGGCAAGTAGGACTTTTAACATGCACCCTTTTTATATTTGTAGGAACCTGTAACTCATACTTACTCTCTCTTTGATGTTGTTTTTTGGTCAGTGATCTCTACGAGACTTTGACTTCCTCCCACAACAGGACATGGTCGCCTCGCCGGCCTCCTGCAGAGCTCACAGCAGCCACAGCGCTCAGCTTCACCGCTGCTGTGAGTTTTCTGGCTGCAGCCGTGGTTTCATACAGGAAGTGTCGTTCCTGTAAGGTGAGGATCCATTCTGCCCCAGAGGACCACACTAATCTGCAGCACCTTTAAAAACGTCTCAATGGAAACTTGCAGAATTCAGAGAGCAGAGCGGAGACTGAGAGCCAGGCCTTCTCGTCCAACATCAGCGTGTGACCTCACAAATACACTTGTGGAAGAATGGTCAAAATTTCCCATAAACACACTCCTAAACCCTGTGAACAGCCTTCCCAGAAGAGTTGAAGCTGTTGTAGCCAACATCATATTGAACCCTATGGATTAGGAATGGGATGTCACTTAACTTTTGGCAATATGTTGTATTACTTACCTGTATTACTTAGCTGTATTACTTAGCTGTGTCTCTCTCTTCTCCTTTTTTTCCCGTGCCTCCCGTCACCCTCACGGCCCAGCACTCACCCTCATGTCTTCCCCTTTCTTGTGGACTCTTCACGTGTCCTCTGGTGAACATATTACTTACTTCCCCTACACGCCACAAGAACAAATCTATTAAATTGATCTATTGACTGTTTTCTTTCTATATTTGGTAACTTTACCAACATTAATAATAATGGAACAAAGATGAA
>JAQQSB010002265.1:0-25621 GCA_029721515.1 Synanceia verrucosa
ACTGAGAAGAGCTGTGATGTAGCTGAAAACCTACCTGTTGAAAGTACCCACTTGGAGAGCTATGAGATGCACCTAACCCTCCTGGGGAAGAGGGTGCACGAGGCCACCAGAACTATGTCTGCCTGGGAGGCGGTGGATCCTCATGGAAGAGAGACAGCGCCTGAATGACCAAATTAAAGATTTAAGGGTTGTATTCAGCAGGCTGGAAATGTGGAAAGCTGAGTTCATCGCTGCGAGGAGGACTGCAGAGACAGCTGTTGAGAGTGGCAGAGAACCTGTAATGCCAGCAGCACCTGCACCTGCTGCTGTGAGGATTAAACCAACAGCCCTTCCCATCTTCGGTGGAAATAAAAGAGAATACCACAGGTGGAGGAAAGACTGGGAGAGCCCCACAAAGTCAAGGCGAACCATCTGGATCAGCTGAGGTCAAGAAAATCCAACTCCTCAAACAGTGTCGATGGGAAGATATTAAGGGATCTCAGACTGTGTCAACATATAGTACTGCTGAAGAGATATTCAGAGTCATGGAAAACAGGTATGGGAATAAGACAACCATCACCTTAGAGATTCTACAAGAACTGGACAACATGCCTGCTGTGAAGGGAAACCAGCCCAGGAGAGTCATCGACTTAATACAGTTAGTAGAGAAAGCCTTGTCAGATCTCACAGAACTGGGGAATTCTGGTGCACTGAACAATCCCTTGGTGACCAAAGCAATAGAAAGTAAGTTACCAGATTTCATTAAGAGAGACTGGCTGATTTTCAAGGTAGACCCAAGTAGCAATGTCACTCCCAGCAACCACTTTGATGCATTACTGAGATTCCTGAAGAACCAAGAGGAGATTCTTGAGAGGCTAGAGCAGCTTAAAGGAGTGGGAAAGACTGAAAAACCAGACTACCATTCATTCAAATAACCTGAGAAAAACTATGCCACCACAAGGACAGCAAAGAAAGCACTTGGGAACATGTGTGCTGTGTGTGGTGATGAAAGACACCATGACAAAATATTCCTCTGTAAGAAGTTCAAGAGACTGAATCTCCATGAGAAGAAGGCTGCCCTGATAAGAGTGGGAGCTTGCACAAAATGCCTTGGATGCCATTAGAGTGATGGATACTGCAGAGACACCTTCTTATGCAGGAACAAAGACTGTAAAGGGGAGGGAACATCGAGTCACCACTACTTCCTCTGCCCAAAAGGAAACAGCAGCAGAAGCACTGAAGAGCAGCGTGGAGAAGGTACTAAAGACCGATTCACGGACGACCAACAGGACTTTTTGTCTGAGCTTTCCCCAGAGATGGCAGAGAGGTGCAGAAAAGTCTTCACCAACAGCACTGCAGGCAGGATTAACACCAGTGAGACCTGGACTGAGCTTCTGGCGAGGAATAGACTACGCAAACTCCCTGTCATCATGATGCTGATGGAGGTCACCGCAAATGCAGGTCAGAAGATTGGGACTCTAATTGATCTTGCTTCTGATACAAACTACATAACCCACAAAGCTGCTGAAAGGCTGAAATTACGGTGCGAGAAAGTGACCTTAATCCTACATGGTGTAGGCAGGATGGCCATGAAAGTGAAAACAAATAGATACCTCCTCCGAGTTAGGATCAAGACACCTCAAGGCAGAGTAATAGCTCACAAACTTGTCTGCTATGGGCTGGGTGAGATTGCCAAAGCACACAGGGCTGTTGATCCTGAGAGACTGAGGAAATTCTTCCCTGAGGTTAAGCTGGAGGAGTTGAAGAGACCAAAAGACGTTGAACTTCTCATCAGCCACAGAGAGGGAGGCTTGCACCACAAAGGGTAAGAGTTATTGGTGACCTCGTCTTGTGGGAAAGCCCTTTGGGAAGGACAGTGGGCGGAGCACACCTGACCTGTTTGAGGATGTTGAGGTCGCAGCTTATGAGTCAAAAACCCACTTTGCTCGTTCCATGAGGACGGCTGCTGTTAAGTACACAGAAGTTTTCAGAGGTCCAGAGGCTAAGCTTGCATTTGAAGAGTATAAAGACAGACTCGCCCCAAAGTTCACAACTACAACTACCCGTGAGTTTCTTGACTGGTGGTGGTGGGAGAGCATTGGAGCGCATGTGAGCCAAAGTGTGGAGGATGTCGCTGCGGCAACTGCCAGCCAGGAGGAAAAGATATGACTCTGGCAGAGGAAAAGGAACTTGAGATCATAAGAGGAGGACTCACCTATGTGTGCATGGATGGGCACACAGACTCTCCCCACTGGGATGCTAAGTACCCATGGATAGAGGACCCCACCTCACTTCCTAACAACAAAAGCGCAGTAGAGGCCACATTCTTAAGGACAGAAAGACAGCTGCAGAGACAACCAGAGTGGAAAACCATGTACACAACACAGATCCATGAAATGGTTGAGCGGGGTGCTGCCATTGAGCTTTCTGATGGAATTAGGAGGAAATGGAAAGGACCAGTGTAGTACGTGATCCACCTGGTGGCACCAAACCCACATTCTGTCACGACCCCAGTACGATTGGTATGGAATAGCAGTCAAAAATTCAAAGGGATAAGTATGAATGATCTTCTGCTGAAGGAACCTGATGTGTTCAATCCAATCAGAGCTGTGTTATTGAGGTTCAGAAGAGGGGTACACGCTGCCCTTGGAGACATCAAGAAGATGTACAATTCAGTGTGGTTAGAGGAATGTGAAATGCACCTGCACCGATTCCTTTGGAGGGATAAGCCTGAGGAGGAGATAAGAGAGTATGCCATCACCCGTGTTAATATGGGAGACAGACCAGCTGGATGTATAGCACAACTAGCTATGAGAGAAACAGCCAAGCTTCCCATCTTTGCCCATCGGACAGAGGAATGCAGAGTCCTTGAAGAGGATAGCTATGTTGATGACATCCTTATCTCCCACAACAGCCTGGAGAAACTGGATGAAATTACCCAAGGTGTGGGGGAAATCCTGAGAGCTGGGGGCTTCCTGGTGAAACCATAGGTACGGTCAGAGAACAGTGGGAGGCAAAGGAGTGATGCTGTCCAGGAAGGAGAGGAGGATGTGACAAAAGTTTCAACCATCATTCTTCCAAATCAGATGAGAGACGAAGACAACAAAGCTCTGAGTGTTGGTTCTAATGTGGGAGAAGATAAACTCTACATGTTAACATCCATCAACTTTTCTAAGAGGAAGAAAAAGGTGAGGGTGAGCAAAGATCTTCTCAAGGACGAGGTGTGACTAGGAACTCCTGACCCACTGACTAGAAGGGAGCTTTTAAGCTAGGTGGCTGGGCTTTACGACCCCATCGGCCTGGTAACACCTGCCAAACAGAAAGGGCAATCCTTGTGAGGAAAGCATTCCAGGAGACGGGGGGTGGAAAACTTACCAGAGAAACCTGGGACAAGCCACTTTCAGAAAGCCTCAGAGGCGAAGCCATCAAACTTTTTGAGGAGCATGTGGAGCTTGGGCAGATTACATTCCACCGCAGCTTCACACCCGCCAACTGGGAGGGGAGACCCTGGGGAATCACCTTCTGATACCATCATCACAATGGTAGGAATTAATAAATGAATTTAGTCTGTTGTTTAGTCACTTTAATTACAGTAAAGTGATACAGCTGTATCGTTCATAGAAATGTGTACACTGTTGAGGGCTGCCTTATCACAGTGTGAGGTATGACTGTGGTACCAACCTGCCTTTGTCATGGATTTGGTAATGAGAGCTGCCCGGGACAGAAAACTGTTAACCGACAAAGAAAATATTCCATTTATGTTCAGGCTATATACACAGCATGAAGTTTATGAAAAACCCTGCATTTGACATTTGTGGTCCCTTTCAGCAACATGCATTTAACATAGCTAAAAATATGACCAGCCCACCTGTCATTTCAGCAATAAAGGATGATATAAAGGATAGGATTTATTCCTCACACCAGGCTGGTCAATTACATAACAAATAACCGTTTCTAGTGTTTTGATTTTGATTAAGACTCATTTTACAATAATTACATACTTGCTCCACTTCCTCTCCAACTGTGTTTCCTGCTCCATCCTGACTTCTCCCACCCCATCTCACCTGCAGCACAATGTAAGAAGAGTTACAAAGCCCCATAGTTTGCACTATGTTTTTTGATAGAACATCATCCAATAGAGATGTCACGGTTACCGGTGTAGCGGTAAACCCTGATGAAAATGTTGACTATAAGAATTACCGTTTTAATTTCAAAATAAAAAGTTGAAAAATAAAAAGTTGTGCTTTTGATAAGGCTTTCACTTTTTTGAAACTATTTCAGTTTGTGTAGGACTGTGTAGAATGTTTTCTGAACATATTCAACACACTTTTTAAATAATACCACAATGATACCCAAAACCGTGATCATTTTGGTCACAGTAACCATGAGGTTAAACTTTCATACCGTGACACCCCTATAATCCAATAATGCATGACATGCACAGCTTTTAAAGAGCATGTCCTTTGCTTTAGATTTGAAAATGGCCGTTCAAATATGTCATTACAAAAGCACAACATTCTACAAATTCACAAGAGTAACTTAAAACACTTGGTGAAGGTTATAACACAGCATATTCTGTTGGCTAGTCTGGTATTTCCCTGTAGCTGCTGTCACATTACAATTTGAGTGATTGCATGTACCTCGCATTTTGGTGTATGGGCTTTAGCATGCATGACACTCAGTAATGGTCTCATGTCTGTCAACTGCAAAAGCTCTGGTAACTGCTCGGCTACCTTGTTCAGGTCGGGCCAGGATCTGAAAAGCAGAAGCAGCATATTGACAGTTTGATAAAGACACATCTTAATTACTGCATAAATCTACAATAAATACAATCACTGTAAAGGTATGACATAGGCCATTTTGACCAAAGGGATAAAAATGTAAAACAGCAATGAGGATTAGCTGCATGTCACATCCATACAGAAGAAAGAAACATTTGCCGTATTTGAGATCTCTCTCTGGAGATACATTGGATCGGCAAATATTTCTCCTCGATAGTGGTTCAGTGTCCACAAGAGAAAACTATGTCTGAGTAATCAGAAGAAAAAAATAGTGGTTGATAATAAACTTCTGATCAAGAGCAAAACTCTGTCAGCTGGATGTCTGTAAAAAACAAAAAAACACTTTCCTGCAACAAAAGAGTGATAAGTATAACTCTGCATCCAAGCATAAGTAATACTTCCAATTATTACTATGAATAAGACTTGGACTGTGATGACAACAGGAATTGTGACACCAGCCTCAAGAACTATGCAGGTATCCACACAAACACAAATACAAACCTGCAAACAGCAACTTGAATGCCCTCCTCATCTATCTGAGCACCAGACTTTTTTGACATGGCTCTGCCAGCTGTAAATTTGGCAGGACCACAGACAGCGTGGTCATTTCCCTACAAAGTCAGATTACACATACATTATCACACATAAAAACACATCCAAAAACTACAACAATAAAAATATATAATTCATAAACACTTACAGTTGGCACGTTGCCTCTGACAAGGTCAACAAATGTGGATACCTCCTTGTCTTTGGCCAGGAACAAGCCCTCAAATATGGGTGGCTCCTCAGTCCTGTCCATATATAGTAACGATGACAAAGTACATTATTATTATTTGTTAAAATGTCAAATTATTCTCAAAAAGCATACCTATGGGGGTATTATTCCAAACAATCCTAAAACTAACCTCTGATACTAGTACTTACCCTTTTGACTTGGAAAACCTGGAATGTTTTGGTTTCCATCACAGCAAACAGCCAGCATGTCTGGAGAACAGGCTGGACAGACAAACTGTTGGACGTGACACATTTCCTCTTCTTTGAAGTGACAAAACGAAAATTCAAAGAAAATTCGCTGGAATGTGTCAGCACAGATACTGCCCGTCTGCAAACAATTAGATTATGATTTGTTTTAAAGTGATGCCCAACATTAATATTAACAATAAAGTAATATGTAATATATGTTTCAATGTGATTAAGACAGATTACCCTTCCAGCTTTAAAGATCTGTGCTCCAACATTTTCAATAAGGCCTGTCTGCACATGGCTGGTGCTGTCACCTTCATGTGCTCAAAAGAGGTGAAGACATCAAACTTGTAGAGGGTTTGGCAGCTGGTACTAGATGGCCAGTACGATACAAAAGCAGGTCTTTCACCTCAGGAGTCCATTCAGCAGAGCAGGATGGACAGGATTTCTTCGGCAAGTACACGTCACATCGGCCTGTGAACAAGTACATTTATTTAGGAACAAGGATTTTTCACTAACCAAATTGCAATAGTTTGCCTGAGCAGATTATATTTGCAGATTGGTCCTGGTGAAGGAACAGGAAGTTGACATACTAAAATACAGAATGAAGTTAGAAGGGTTACATTTGTAGTTCTTTCTCCAATGCATTTTCAAACATGCTTATCTCATCCTCAAAATAGTGCCTCAAACACATTAAAAAGCCAGCCACAACAGTATTTCAACTGTCATTGTGTGTGTGTCCACAATGTGGAGATTTAATTATCATTCCCCAAGATATGCTGGTCAAAACCAGTCATACTTTTACCAATCAGCTATCAGCTATGAACACTTCCACCTCATTCTTCTTAAGGTTTGAGAATAAAGTTACAATGTGATGTGTACACACTGTCTGGGGAATGACACTACAGTAGGATATTGTAATATAATAATAATCTTAACGTACTTTGTTCATGAAACTGTGGCTGGCCATTATCATCCATCACCACAGCTGTTGTAGGGGGAATGGGTTCCAGAAAACCATGGAAGAGAGCCTCTCTGTCATGGAAGATGTTCCTTTTGTGGGCCTCCATGTCACAGGTAGCACAGAGAAACTCCATGTCCAGTGGCACACATTCCAGACACCTGATGACAGCTTCTGCTGCACAACACCTGTGGCACTTTTGGTTGATTATTCTCTCAGCTGCAAGTTTTGCATCAAAAAGCACAGGCCGTGCAGGTTTCATCCTTGCATCCGAGAGACGCTGCCTTTGAGTCCAAGCAGAAAGGGTTGTGCCTGTTGCCTCAGGAAACTGGATGGCAGTAAGGGTGTCCCTGAAGTGTTGGAGACGTGTTTCTAAAAAGGGCATCAGCTGTTAAGCAAGCCTAAAACTCAAGGTATAATGGATAATATAGGCATGTTGAATAACTTTTGAAGACAAATTAAAGAAAGAGAAATACATCATTCTACAACTTGTTACCTGCATCATTTATCAACATTAGTAAATTAGTAAGTTTCTAACAAAACATAGTCCTGAATAAGTAGAGGAAACTGGAAATAGATGTAATAAAAATAATCAATTGCTGTTTCAGAACACTCATTATGCTCACCAAGACTTGCCATCTCTTGATATTCTATCTGAGGGCCTTCTTGTACAGGTTCCCTTTCTCTGGTTTGGGATGCTGCAGAGACATGTTTGCTGCACTTTATCTGTATCTATTATATAACTATTCTATATGTCATCTTTATGCTTATTATAATCTTCATATAGTAGAGGACAAACCTGATCTTGCACATTGTGGATGCCAACGTTTCTTCTGTCTGCTTGAGACCGCTGGGCTGGTGAGGACCCTCTTCCTGGTTGTCCTCTTTTTTTTTTTGGTGGCAAGGCAGGTATTTCTGAGGCCATGGCAGCCTATGTTGTATTTAGAGAGGAGAAGATCAAACAAGACAGCAGCAGTTCTTAAAAAAGAGGCATTACTCAACAAGACAGGCTGATCTTTTACATAAAATGATCAAACAGCAATAACAACAATAATTTTTATGTGTGTGTGTGTGTGTGTGTGTGTGCAGTGGTATGAGTGATGCAATAAAGCTGTAATGCAAAAACAACGACGACAATGACAAAAACAACAACAACAACCACCAGAAACAGAACAACAACGACAACAACATTAGAATAATTAATGAAAAAGTCTGATTTCTTGATTGCTAAAAGTCTAAAATAAGAAGAATTAACATGTTATTGTCTTGATTAGTTATGAATTCATCGTTTTGGGCTCATTGACTGTTCCAGCTAGCTAGCTAAATTATTCAGCACCATGCAATGTATTTCTATGTGCCGTAGTTACACTATAATAACTTTGGTTGTGACTGTCCTTACTGCTCTCGGGACCGTACATGAGTGTGAAATGATTTTGCTAGCTGTCTGTGGCGGGAGGTATGTAAAATTACCGGGCAGCGCTAGACTTAGCTAGCTCAATGTAGCTAATTGCGGGTATGTGAATAAAAGTGAATATGACACACTAACGCAGTGGAATGTCCAGGGATGAAATGCTATCGAGACTGGACCCAAATGAAAGACATGATGGATAATTATCTTTATCTTATTACATATTAACAGTCACTAGTTTGCTGGACATACTTACGAGTGTCGAGTGTCAGATGGAATGAATAAACACAGAGGGATTGTGGGTAAAAAAGCACGAACGTGACGTACCGTTGCCGTGGTAACGACCCGAAAAGACCCGACCCAACCCGACCTTCTTTCGAGTCATTGGCAATATGAATACAATAATTATTAAAGCAAATACATTTAAAAATATCTGCCTCACAACGCCGTGCCGTACAGACATCTACACATATTTATGTACACAAGGGATGGTTTTATTTCTGGGCTGAAAGCTGGCTCTCTACATGAAAATGACGCTTCACTCACAGTTCAATGCGTCTAGATTAAAAAAAGAAAACTATAAATCAATTGTTGTAATTTTTTTGTTAAATATCAATCCATAAATATGATAAAATAAGGTTTAATGAACCTTAAAACAGAAATAAAAAGGGCCAGGAAAGTCGTGTGTCCACCACGAGAAACGACCCGTATTAATTTAAACTGGATTCATTTTCCACATTTGGTCTTTGCTGCTTCAAACTGTAATGATCCTCGCTCACTAAACACAGCACACCATCAAACCAAATGATCATAATTTATTTGATCAACAACACATCTGTGTGCTGCAGCTATATAAATATGGCTCAGAGTCCACCTGTGCGTAATGGAGCAGGATGGGCTGCTGGATGATCTCTTACTTACTGTTCCTATACATGTAAAAAACACACACAGATAATATAGAAGGGTTTGCTTGCAGTACATCTTCAAAGTGTGCTTTGGGGAATTTAAAATAACACCACAAAGTATATTTAAAGCATACTTTTATGAATATAAAATGTTACAAGTTAGTCTGAATTAGTATTAAATTGACATACTTCCTAGTACACTACAAGATCATGGTCCATGGTCCGTAGTATACTTGCTATACTTATACTCAAGCATAGGTGATAAAAATGAAGTATATTACTTTATGCTGAGGGAACTGTAGCAGTAATCATGCAGACTTGGAGCAAAGACCTGCCTAAGAGGACTTTTTTTCTCGCAAACAAGCATATTGATCTCTGCGTCCGCTGATGTCACTCCACTGATCCCAGAGAGCACGTGGCTACTTTATATTCACGTGCTAATTTGCATTGATCATATGTGGTTGTGTTTGGGTTTAGAGGGAGGGATTTGAGGCGCTCATGTCCACCTTTTCTCCACTCAGGTGTGATTTATCGAGGGAAACTGGTGAACCTGTGTATACACGGAGTTTGATAGATGTGAAAAGTGTTTATATTGTGTTTCACACAATCTCTCCCTCTCTCTGCCAAGCTGCCTGCACTGCCTCTGGCCCTGTATGCTCCACCTCCCCTCTGCCCTGATTGGTGGCCACTAGGACTCCTGGCCACGCCCTCTCCAGCAGTCCTCTCCTCTGATTGGTGCGGCACCTTTTCCATCAGACCAATCCCTGCTGTTCAATCAGGCGCACGAAGAACGATGCGAATGGGCGGGGCTTGTGCACATTGACGTCACTAGTGACATCACAAGCCTCCTGAACCGAGGTTGTGAAAGGAGGCAGTTTGCAGAGGTTAGTCGCTCCTGGTCCTCATTGCACTGAGGAGTACCGGGGAGCTCCGACACCTGCTTGCCGGAGATCAGTGGGTAGCCTTTGTTGCTACTTGGGTTCATCTCCTGGAGGTCAGTGGGTAGCTTTTTGTGCTACTCGAGTTTACCTCCTTGAGATGCCCTAAGCCACGCAAGTCTCCAGCTTCCTTCCTGTCAGGCCGGAGCTCTCCAGTGCTTCCTTAGAGGCTGGGAGAGGTGGGGTGGGCGGGCTCTCCTCCCACAATTTTCTATGTCAAACAGAAAACATCAGATTATTCCAGCTACTGGCAGCTATGGTGCAGCAGAGACCTCCTTCTGTATTTATAGTACAGCTAGTTCATTATTTGATCAGAAAAAATAGTGTCTCGCTGCCCCTTAATTTGTGCCATGATCTTAGCGTCGGCCTGTACCAATGCTCGTGGGTCCCTCCAGTTAGTAAAGATTTTCCACTTCTATATTGTTCATGACGCAGAGCTTCTGGCATTTGTCTTTGTCTTGCACTAGTTGTGATACACATGTTGACGGCGTTGATCCTGGTCGCTGTTGATGTGTGGTACACCCCGACTTTGCATTGACTTAAAATTAAAGGACCACCAGGGTAAACTGTGAAAATATAAATTAATGTTTATACATGCTTCTTACCTGGGTTAACTGTTAAATATTATAATAATATTATATAGTCACAGAATCACTGAGTCACAGTGCAAGTGTGAGAGGGGCTTATGACTCAATATATCTATGTCAACACTACATTTCAGGAGTTTGTTTGCAAAAGCAGAAAAACATCATTGTTAAAGTGTTTTTATTTGACTGATATTTGCTGAGGGCGGCACGGTGGTGCAGTGGTTAGACTGTCGTCTCACAGCAAGAAGGTACCAACTTTAGAACAGCACAACTTTGATCTTCCTTGAAGTACAGGAAAAAACATGACAAAGATAAATCATTGAAAACTGAGTAAGTGGGAGTATGTACAAGAGCCATTCATATGAAGTAATATCAACCCATTTATACAAAGTAATATAAAGTAGAATTCATAAACAACCATCATTTTCATGGAGGATCACCCAGACACTGGATTCTTCAGATACAATGCAACTGATCAGGGTTAGGGGTGGGGTAAGTGAAGAACTACTGATTATCAACACAAAACATGGTATAAGTGGCCTGAAATGACATTTGTGACTTATAATAAGCCAAAACTAAATTGTCACTAAGACATTTGTCCACTATGTCAACCAAAACAGCTTTTAATCATTTTTATGCAGGTGACCATTCATGGCCTCTTGAAATCTATACCTGACACTAGGGGTTGGTCAAGAAAGGTAAAGCTTTAAATTTTGTCATAGAGGTAAACCAAATACATCATCGGAAAGGTCTTATCAAGGAGGATAGTATGATGTCAGTCTAAGGGCTCTATGCCAGTCCTGCTTTGAACTATTGACCTTTGAACTCTGCATTTTCTAAGTCATCGAGCTCAACAACAGAATTACCTACAATCATGACATTTGACATTTGACATGCTAAATTTCTATCACATTTCCTCCCTTTTGTTCCTACAGGAACACCTAAGTAAATACAAAGTTTACTGAAAGCATCAAACATCAGATTGAACCTTCCGCAGGTTGTTAAGATCTAACATCATTAAGATGTCAGTAACAGGAAAAAAAAAAAGTTGCATTTGTTCTTGCGAGAATAGAACTCTCTGTTTATAGCAAAGCTGAGACAGACAGAACGGGGATTGTAGAATTACACAAGTGATATTACATTACTGTATATTAATCAGTACAGATAACAACCATCATCCACGATGAAAGAAAAGACTCTTCATTATAACTTTATGATTCTCAAATGTCCATGCTGTAAAACAAACAGATCCAATGCATCTCAGTTCTTCTCAGAGGTCACACCTATCAATGGTTACACCGCAAATTCAGGCAAAAACCCTTTTCTAGGGAAAAATTCATGAATGACCCTCTCATAGAGCCCAGAGGAGAAAAACCCCATCGGTGTCAGATGAGGGGAAAACACCTCCGTGGTCTCCATGGGAACGATCCCCATTCTGGGCTTGCAGTGAACCTGGTTGTAACACAGAATAAACAGACATTAGAATCATCATAAAGGCATTATAATCACATGAATATTTATGAAAATGTTGAAAAGTTGACTGTATGCTGGTGCAGATGTCTTTAGATTTCTTTGTTTCTTGTCCGCTGTTCTGGCATCATGGTTTCGTTGGAACAGAGCGTTTACTTTCACCATCTGTTCAGTTGGTGACTTGGCACGTCACATGTAGCAGGGAGCGCTTTTACCTCCTCCTGATATTGTGGATCTCCAGGTGGTGGGTCAGTTGGAGCTGGTACTTTTGCAGTGGGACGTGTAGATTCATGTTGCTCTTTCTGCAACCTTCACTGTTGTGTCCGTGGTGAGGAGGATCTGGAACGGGCCTTGCCAGCGTCTGTGTTTCCAGCTTTTCCTTCTGAAGTCTTTCATGACCACGTAGTCTCCTGGTTGGAGCCGATGCAGTGGACCTTCAGCTTGACCAGGAGTGCAGCAGACACTTGTTGTCTCAGTGATGGCTCCCCTTTATTAACATCATTGCTCGTCGTCAGATCCTGGTGGTAGGATGGACAATCCCTCCATTTCAGCTGAACACTGGGCCATCTTCTTTTCCAGTTGAAATCAATCTGACCCCTTTTGAGGTACACTGGTTAAACTGGCTGTCTGTATCCTGGATGTCTCATTTCCACCTGCCTCCAGTGTGTCTGCAAAATACAATAATAGCAAAACAACACAACAAGCAACAATAGCAGACATAGATAAAACAATCCATTAAGTGTTATTTTACTCAAGACTTCCTGCTCTAATTTCAAAATAAAAGCCCTTTTTGTCTGTTCATAGAACTCTGTTTATTAACATGAGACCTTTATTTTGACATACCGTATGTATAATAATAAATACTCAGTGCAAGCTTGACTAGCTTTATGGAAAAAGACAATGAGCCAGCCCGATGTATAGAGTTTATTCTGAAGGACCAACTGGACTGATATCTGCGTTCAATCTTTAGTCTTTTGTAAAATTCACTAACATCCCACCTGTGAGATATTAATGAGTCTATATAGTGACCTTGCTGCTTTTAACACTACAAGCTGTATATCAGAAACATTTAGCCTAGTTGTACTTAAAATATATGGATAGTTCAAAGTCATTACCAAAAACCAATAATAACCATAACACTAATGTGGCCTTCGATGAAATGGAGTTTGATACTCCTGTTCTAGTGGATATGGAGGCTTTAGCACACTGATTCAGGTGGTACCTCATGTGTCCTCTATCCAGTCGGAGGGTCTCACACCCTTACCTGAATGTTGTCGTCGTCACCCTCTGTTGTCACTCTTTTGTATGGAGAGATGCTACCAGTACAGTTAGTGCACCGTAGTATGACACATGATCAAGATTTGTGAGGTCTAGAGGCGTCCCCCTGAGACCCACTATTGCAGGACCCTCAAACGTGTCCTGTGCAAAGCTTGAACAGTATAAACCCTATACTGTTGTTGGTGGAGGCTCTGATCAAAGCAATAAGCAAGGCCTCAACTCAGATTAATTTGGAATCTGCGCAGATTTTTGCCAATTTTTACTTTTTCAACTTGACATTGGGGCTGCCAAACCTAGTAGATTACTTCATGTTACTATTGCTGATGGCTAATTGTTACCATGACTATACACTGCCCACCCTCAGTGACTCAGTAACTACCCCTCTGTGTACCATGAAAGTTTTATTTCACAGATATATATATATATATATATATATATATAAATATATATATACTATATATGTATATATATAAATATATACATATATATGTATATATGTACATATATATATGTATATATATATATATATATACATTTATACAAATATATATATGTATATTTGTATATATGTATATATATATATAAAGCTGACATTTCAACTCAAGCGTCCATCATGTCCATGTGCTGCCTTCAGATGGGATCATGTTCACAAGAAGAGTCCATGTGAATCCTCCTCTTTCATTATCCAAGACCTCATTGGTGGAAATTTAGTGAAAACAACTGAAGTTCACTCTTGATGTTTGTTAATATGCTGTAATCAGACCATAGACTGTATATAACGAGTGGACGGAGCTATCGTGAAGTCACCTGTTGGTTTGTGAACAACAGCAATGAAGCCCACTCGTTTTGTGCTTCTTCACAGGACAACAAAAATCACACAAGCTTTCTGAGAAAAAGACTTTTCAACTAAATTCTTTATTTTGCTGTCTTTTTCCATGTACCACCAAGGCTCTAAGAATAGCTAAATCCTCGGTATATTGTTAACTGGCTCTTTTAAAAGAACAGAGTGTAGCAGTGAGGGGCTCTATTGGCAGAAACTGAATATAATATGAAGAAGTTTTAGTAAGTTTTCTTCAGTGTATAAGAATGTTTCTATCATCTTATATTGAGCCGTTCATATCTACATATGGAGCAGGATCTCTTCACCTTGTTTCTACACTATAGAATCGAAAACAGGTTCACTCACCATGACCGAGTGGGAACACAAGAGTTTTTCCATCAGCTCTTAAAATACCATGAGGCTGATCTGTGACCTGTGACATTAGGCTGTTTACACTCTCCAGTCACTTTATTAGGTACACCTTGCCAGTAAAAGGTTGGACCCCTTTTTCCTTCAGAACTGTCTTAATTCTTGGTGTCGTCCTTTCTACGAGGTGTTGGAAACATTCCTCACAGATTCTGGTCCATATTGACATGATGGCATCACTCAGCTGCTGCAGATTTGTCAGCTGATCATCTATGATGAGAATCTCTTTTCCTCCACATCCTAAAGCTGCTCTATTGGATTGAGATCTGGTGACTGTGGACACCAGTGGAGTCCAGTGAACTCACTGTCATGTGAACTGTAGCCTCAGTTTCTGTTCTTAGCTGACAGCAGTGTCACCAGGTGTGCTCTTCTTCTGCTGCTCTAGTCCATCTTCTTCAAGGCTCCAGTGCTGAGCTTCACACATGATATTCTGCATTCCTTGGTTGAACCAGTGATTATTTGAGTTCCTGTTGACTTTCTATCATCTCCAACCAGTCTGTCCATTCTCCTGTGACCTCTCACATCAATGAGACATTTTACTCACTGGATATTTCCTCTTTTCTGGACCATTCTCTGTGAACCCTAGAGATGTTGTAGTGAAAATCCCATTAGATCAACAGTTTATGAAATCCCAGTCTGTCTGGCACCAACAACCATGCCACGTTCAAAGTCTCTTAAATCTTCTTTCTTCTTCATTCTGATGCTCTGGTTGAACTTCAGCTCAGTGTCTTGACCACATCTACATGTCTCAATGCACTGAGTTACAGCTATCTGTGTTAACAAGCAATTGAACAGGTGTACCTAATAAAGTGGCAGGGTTGTCAGCCTCTTGTAGTGAGTTTATAACTACAGAACAACATAAAGTGATTCCTGTTTCACTCGGGTTTATTTTTCAGATGTGCACAGTGAGCAGATGGTGACTGTAGTAGCAGGTAGTGACCTGCAGGGGGAGTTATGCTCCTCCTCACAGCACTGAGTCTGACACAAAGATTTAATTCAGTATTTACAGTATTCTAAAGACACTCTCATCAGGTGTTAGGAGCTCTTCACTCCTGCCACAGCACTGCTCTGAAACATGTCAGCATCCTGGCTGAAGTTCCTTCATGTTTGATTTGTTTTTTCACTGCGAACAAACTGCATAATCTAGAGTGAGACATACATTAAACATCAGGGTACCTAAGCTCAAACTGCTTTTAATAATCTTAGAAATATCAAGGTTATCCTCTTGTGATAATCACTCAGGTGCTGCAGAACTGTACTGTATAATCCTGACAGGTGTTTCTGTCCATGGATCTGCTCTGTTCATATTTAATGTAATTACTTCATAATGTTCTACGTTTTAGGGATTACATATTAGCACAATGTTCCAATATTATTTGTTTTTGTATTTTCCTTTAAGATGAAAGAAATAAGTCACTGCTGTGTAAACTGAAGGTAAAGGACAAAACCAAAAGAGATCAGTCGTATAAAGAGAGAGTTACAACAACTCAAATCATGGGCGCCATCTTTAAGACATAAGTCAGAGCGTTCAGCAATGTCTTTCAATGGAACGAAGATGGGATGTTGCAACAAATCGCTCATTATCTGTGGAGCTATTTATAAAGTTAGTCTTTGTTTTTAGTTTTAGTCCTAAATTGAGTTGCTAATTATGAGTAACTTTGTTTGATTTAAATGTTACTTACTTAAAATACTAATAATAATATTTTGATAATAGTTTTTGTTATTTGTTTAAGCTATTTAGATTTGCACAGTTAATAATTTGCTTTATTTCTTGGTAATTGGGGCACCTGAGGTTATTTGAGTAGGTAGGCACCTTGTGGACCAGCATGCACCTGGGTGGGCCTATGGTTTTTTACCAGTGCAAAGGAGGCACCGCAGTCATGATTTCCTTTGTTCTTTTGTTTGTTCATTAATTTGGAAATAAAATGAAACAAAACGCAAGATCTAGTATGGACATTCATCTTCTTTTGCCTGCGTTAAACCACATCCCCATGGTGCATCAATGGCCTTTTGATTATGTTTGGTCTAAAGTTTAATTTGTATATTATTATTATTTTTTTTTTGGACAAATGGCTACTACATTATCATCTTAAACTGTGAATGATAAAATATTTCTCATCCTTTGCTAAACTAGAAACACTTTTACAAATATGTCACTTTCATCGTTTGGAGAAGACAGATAAATATGCCTAAATCACCTAATCAGTGGAGCCACGTTTACCTTACCTTCTCTGATAGCAGTCACCATGTAGCCTACGATTAGGCTACTTATTGAGCCACTGGCTAAACATGACAACTACTTGGTTATTTAGTTTAATCTATAAATATTTCTCCTAAACATCATATTAACCCTTCACTTAGCCTGCTTAGCTGTAATGATCAGACTGTGTCTATTGTTAAATATGTGACTGATGACTATGTCTAAGGGGAAAAAGACCAGACACATGTAGTATGATTTGGTTTATCAATTCAAGAGTTGTCTTCTCTTTAAAAAAAAAAAAGGATTCAGACTGCAGCAATATAAAAATAACTTAATAGAATAATATGCAAAAGTGAAAGTGAAAGCAATAATGTGGATCTTGAATATGATGGTAAAAATGTACATGTTGTATCAGACAATCTATGAATATATTTGGTTACTTCTTACACTATAGCATATAATACATTCTGAATGTTTGTATTCAAATCCTAGCGAACGATGCGAATGGGCGGGGCTTGTGTACATTGATGTCACTAGTGACGTCACAATCCTCCTGAACCGAGGTTGTGAAAGGAGGCAGTTTGCAGAGGTTAGTCACTCCCGGTCCTCAAACCAATGAGGAGTACTGGGGAGCTCTGACCTTTGGTCGTGGAGCTGCTGGAGATCAGTGGGTAGCCTTTTATGCTGCTTCTGTTCATCTCCTGGAGATCAGTGGGTAGCTTTTTGTGCTACCCGAGTTTATCTCCTTGAGATGTCCTAAGCCACGCAAGTCTCCAGCCTGTTTCCTCCCAGGTCGGAGCTCTCCGGTGCTTCGTTAGAGGCTGGGAGGGGTAGAGGACAAGCCCTCGGAGGAGGACTTGTCCTCTACCTGCTTTTCTATGTCAAACAGAAAACATCAGATTATTCCAGCATATGTCACAGCTCAGTGACTGTCTCCAGTTGTGTAAAGTCAATAACAACATTTGTGTAACTGTAGTATTTATTACTTAAATGGACTGTAGCCTGCTGGTGACTTTCTGGACTAAATAGGGCTGCTTTTCTGGGCTGGTGAAAACTACTGATAATACAATATGCTAGGATATACATCATTTAAAAGTTGAGTATTTGTTCTGCTAATTCTAAGCACACTTTATCCTGTCTTGTTTGACTGAACTGATCAGATCAATGAATGTGTTTGATAAAGTGCAGGAAATAAACACAACTGCACTGTAATTCTCTGACTTTAGGAATGCCTACTACAATATATAAAAAACTGGATAAAATTTTATTCAACTTCACATGGAGAAATAAATGTCATTATCTAAAAAAAGAGGTACTATCTAACACGAGACAAATGGGGGTTTGGAGGTCCTAAGTATTGAAACATTAAATAATACTTTTAAAATTAAATGGCTGATGAAATTGATGAAGGAGGAAGATAATATGTGGAACGCTTTCCCAAAATATATTTTTAATTCAATTGGAGGACTTAAATTCCTATTGAAATGTGATTATAATCCAGATAAATTACCTGTGAAATTAGCAAATTTCCACAATCAAGCTGGCATGGAAAATGGTGTACAAACATAATTATTACCTTTGGAATAACAGGAGTATTCAGTATAAAAACAGATATTTATATGACAAAATCTGGGTCAATAATGGGATTATTTTAGTCTCACAACTCATGAAGACTGATGGGCAACTGTTGTTATATGAAGAATTTATTGACAAATTTGGTATTGCAGTTACACCAAAAGAATATGATATAATCTTTAATGCTATTCCAAGGAATGTACCACAGCTTCTTGTGGGCTCTAGATCCCAGATCCACATGACAACTTCTATAAACAGTATTTCTCTGGAAAATATTGATGTCACAAAAACAATAGTTCAAATAAATACATTAGAATTTTTTTGGTAAACATAACTGTTCCTTCTGCTAAAGTTTTTTGGTCGTCTCTTTATAATGATATAGACTGGAAGAAAAATGGGCTGGTCAGTAGTGAATTTTGTCTAAACAATAAGATTAAGGAAATATCTTTCAAAATTATACACAGAACATATCCAGCCAAAAAACCTTTAGAAAGATTTAACATTGATATTGAATATTCCTGTGATTTCTGTGGCTTGAGTGAAGAATCTGTTTCACATTTATTTTATCACTGTTTGTATTCACAAATGTTTTGGTTAAATGTACAGACTTTTATCCAAGGAAGAACCGGACACTCACTGCAGCTGCAGGAGAGGGACATTTTTCTTTACTTTGATGACAGCAGGATGGAAAAGGACTTGTTTTTATTGTGGAAAAATTCCACATTCATAAAAGGAAATGGTCTAACAACAAACCCAACTTCACTCTGTTTTTGCAGGAACTTTATCAGTACAGCACCATTACAGACAGCATTGAAAACCTTATAAGGCATTAAAAACAAATTTTATTTTGGAAAAAATTTTAGTAAATTAATATGCTTTTTGAAAATTTTATTTATTGATCAGTTATTTCTTTTTCTGTGTATATATGAATATATGTATGGAGATAATGTTTATATATGTCTATATGTACGTGTATATATATGTGTCTATGATTTTTACATATACTCTTAATATGATTATATATAAGTTTTGTATTTCTTACCCCTGGCTAAACAGTTTTGTTATGTATATATTTGTTAATAAAGTATGAAATAAACACAACTGCACTGTAATCACGTGTGTGTTTTGGAGTGAGTTTGCAAAAAGCTGTTTAACAGTGTTTACAGTTACAAACGCTGCACTACTGCCCCCTACTGGTCTGAACAGGCTCCAACACTGATCCACAGTGGACCAACAGATTAATGGATGATCTGATATCACCAAGTACTTAACAGTCCTGGACAAATGTCAAAGTTTTTAGAGTTAGGGTAAAGCTTAGGGTTAGTGCTCCAGGACTATTGTCTCAGTTGTCCAGGACTGTTAATTACTAGGTGACATCAGATCGTGCTGTCTTGTACATAGTCTTAACATCTGCTGCAATACATACATACAATACATTTCCTGTTTATATATTCAGTATTTATCCTTGTTGTAAATTCATAATCACATTTGTATATAAATCCATTATACTTATTTTGTATTTACAGTCAAAGATTTATTTACTTCTTTTTCATAATTAATTCCTATTTTATTTATTCTTGTACACTGAAAAGGGAGAAGCTCTACAATTTCGTTGTTCAGTTTCTTAATGACAATAAAGATCATTCTATTCTTCTGGTTTCAACAACTCAATTTGAAACAATGCATAACGTTGTGTCTCTTTATTTTAAAGGGACACTATGTAATTTTTAAGTATTTTATTACCTCAAATCAACGTCTTCATTCATAAATAGATCCTCATTGGCGTAAAATAACATATGCCAACAATCTGACTTATCCTCCTGGGTGAAGAATCAGTTATCTGTCTTTACATAGAGCGGTCGCTCATATGGAGGCAGTTGTGTTTATTTCATACTTTATTAACAAATATATACATAACAAAACTGTTTAACTAGGGTAAGAAATACAAAACTTATATATAATCATATTAAGAGTATATGTAAAAAAACATATACACATATGTATACACTTACTGTTGGAGCTATTTGTTATTTTGTGATATTCAATAGTTAAACATTTAGTTATTTTTTGGGGGGTTTTGAAGTGTACACCTTTAGTTTCATTATAGAATTAGTATAATTATTTTAGTTCATTTGAGTGATTAATGCCTTTATTTTGAAAGTACCGGGTAGCCAGGTGTGCACTGGGTGAATCTATATGTAGGGGTAGGCAGGGATCGGTGAGCTGGGCACCGGGAAGGGCTATGGTTTTTAACCAGGCAAGAGAGGCAGCAGAGGCCATTGTTCTTTGTTGTTTGCTTAAAAATGGGAAATAAACCGCAGAAATCTGACTTTGCCTGGACAATGGCTTTCCTTTTCACCTGCGTAAATTAATCCCCTGGGTGCCTTAGTGGTCCTTTGATTTATTTGATTTCGTTTTATTTCTTTATTCTTTTGACTTTTGATTATTTATTTTTGATTAAAGACAAGTAGCCACTACATAAAGTAAAAACCACCCTAAAGTTAACGTTCCTGTGGATGGACTTTCTGGAAGCTGGGAGCGCTCATGTTCGAGGATTGATGGACAAAGACGTGGCGTTTGGAGAGTGTGTGGCCTACATCGCAAAACTACCCAACAGCATCGGTATGTGAAACCTATTTGCTTGAAGGCTGTAAAGCAAAACGGCTTAACTATTGGAGTGTTTTGAGTTATTGTTTCACTGGATGAATATTGGGAAGTTTGACGATACGTATGGATTGTACGCGCTTGTGGTTGCGCATTACGCCTCCGGCCAGCCACACTTTATTTCATTCATAAAATATCTGATGCGGAGCCGTGTCTGTGTAACGAGCGTTTTCCCTGCATTCCCTAATTGTTGCAAATAAAGAATGGGAATTAAAGGATACTGAAAAGTGCTTAATATAAAGGAAACATGTCTGAAGTTGCATCAGTTGTGAAGAGTGACACTATGTCCGCGCTTTCCAAGCGGAATATCAAGTTTACATCAAAGGGCTTGGCATTTTATGTCACTACGTGCCAAGAAAAGAGGTCATTAAAATGCAAACAAGCAAAGAGGAACATGGAACAAATGCATGTTTTGATGGAATCCGCTGACAATGTAAACTCTGTGCAGTCTGAGCTGAATAAATTTGTCAAGTGTTACGAGGACGCAAATGACATGAAGCCATCTTAAATATGAATTTGCCAGAAGATGAAGTTGAACGGCAAAATACATATTTTCAAGCAAAAAGGATCATGTTTTCTGATTTCATTGCAAATGTAAAGAGTTGGTTATCTGATGCTGGTCACCCATATGTGCAATCAAATGACAATGATATGGAAAATCCTGATCATCTAAGTGTGGTTTCTAATGAGATTAATCCTGAAGACAGTGCTTCAAATATTTTATGTCAAAAGGAGTATGATTCCAGAGAACATTCACAGTTATCCAAAGCCTCATCCACTTTATCTGCAAGAATAAAAGCAGAAGCTGATAAGGCAGCACTAATGGAGCGCATGGCTGCATTAAAAAGGAAACACTTGTGGGAAGCCAAAGAGGAGGAACTCAGAAAGGAAAAGGAGCAGTTGGCCTTGGAAACTGAGCTGGCTGCAGCCAATGCAAAACTTCACGTGCTGGAAATCAACTCAAAGTGTGGTTCTAAAGGATCTGATGGAATGAACTCATATCTTGAAAGGAAGCAGAATGAGGCACATGTAACAAGCCACCTGAATCCTCATGTTGATGATTTTGTTCCAGAAAGGGATGATGCAAATAAGTCTCAGCGTAGATCTCATCATGGTGTTCATGCTGTCACTGTCAGGCCTAAACAAGTGCCAATGACACGAACTGATATTACACCATTAATAACTAATACCCAAGTGAGTGCAACACGGATGGTTTATGATGCTCAGTCAACGGGATGTGAATCCTATATTGTCAGACCTAAACGAGCAGTAGTGACACAAACTGACAGCAGCCCAGGGACAAGCCAAATTCAAGAACACAAAGCACAAGTGGTTCATGATACGCTGAATCTAGCCAATAACAACATCACCTGCAATGATATTGTGAACATCATGCAACGCCAGAATAACATCACTGAATTGTTGGTTCAGCAAAATCAAGCATCCGCTCTGCCAATGAGAAATATTCCTGTGTTTGATGGTGACCCTCTTCAGTTTCAGTCCTTTATGAGAACTTTTGAAAACTGTGTAGAAAGAAAAACCAACAACTTCAGTGATTGCTTGACATTTTGGAACAGTACACCAGGGGCAGCCAAGAGACCTTGTAAAGAGCTGCCAGCATTTACCACCTAACATGGGATACCAAAGAGCTAAATCCCTTCTTGATGAACATTTTGGCAACAAATATAAAATTGCTTCTGCTTACATGGACAGGATTCATAACTGCCCTCCATTAAAGCAGAGTATGTCCAAGCACTGCAATCATTTTCTCTGTTTCTTCGAGGCTGTTGCAATTTAACACAGCAAATCATGTATATGAAAGAGTTGGATGTGCCCTCAAATCTGAGAAATATTGTGATGAAACTTCCCTACAAGCTACGGCAAAAGTGGCGAAGTGTTGCATGTGATCTGCAGGAGCAAAATGGATGTAGAGCAGTGTTCACTGACCTTGTACAGGTATGCTATAACAGTTCAAATAAATAAACAAATAAACAGTAAGGTGCAGTGAAATAAAATGAACAGTAGGATGTGATACATGTGTGGATAACAATTAATAAATAAACAAATAAACAGTGAAATAAAATGAACAGTGGATATGATACAGTGACATAAAGTTCAAATATAAAAAACAAATAAACAGCAAGGTGCAGTGAAATAAAATTAACAGTAGTCCGTGATACATGTGTGAATATAATAGTTCAAATAAATAAACAAATAAACAGTAAGGTTTGAAAAAATGAACAGTGGATGTGATACAGAGTGTGACTATAAGTTCAAATAAATAAACAAATAAACAGTAAGGTGCAGTGAAATAAATGAACAGTAGGATATGATACAGGGTGGCACATAAAGTTCAAATAAATAAAAATAACGTAAAGGGGCAGTGAAAAAATGAACAGTGGAATGAAAATGCTACTATAAAGTTCAAATAAATAAACAAAAAACAGTGAAATAAAATTAAGGGAGGGTTGATACAGGTGTGATATAATAGTTTAAATAAATAAACAAATAAACAGTGAAATAAAATTAACAGTAGGATTGATAATGTGACTATAATAGTTAAATAAATAAACAAATAAACAGTGAAATAAAATTAACAGTGGATGTGATACAGGTGTCTTAATGTTCAAATAAATAAACAAATAAACATGTTCTGAAATAAAATAACATGGATTGATACAGGTAACATAATGTTCAAATAAATAAAACAAATAAACAGCAGGTGCAGTGAAATAAAATTAACAGTAGGATTTACAGGTGTGACTATAATAGTTCAATAAATTTAAAAAAAAAAAAGGTGCAGTGAAAAAATTCAGTAGGATGTGATACAGTGTGACTATATGGGTTTAAAAAATAAACAAATAAACAGTGAAATAAAATGAACAGTAGGATGTGATACAGGTGTGACCTAATATTTCAAATAAATAAACAAATAAACAGAGGCAGTGAAATAAAATGAACAGTAGGATTATCAGGTTGACTATAACAGTTCAAATAAATAAACAAATAAACAGAAGGTCAGTGAAATAAAATGACAATAGGATATATACAGGTGTGACTATAATAGTCAAATAAATAAACAAATAAACAGTAAGGGGCAGTGATAAAAAGAACAGTAGGTATTGATACAGGGTGATATAACAGTTCAAATAAATAAACAAATAAACAGTATAGTTAATAAAATAACATAGGATATTACAGGTGTGGTATAAAATTCAAATAAATAACAAAAAAACAGGTATAAATAAATGAACAGTAGGATGTAAACGGGTGTAACAGTTCAAATAAATAAACAAATAAACAGTAGGTGAATGAAATAAAATTAACAGTAGCCGTGAATTTGGGCAATTAATATTCAAATAAATAAACAAATAAACAGTGAATAAAATGAAGTATTTTGATACAGGTTGACTTAAAAGTTCAAATAATAAAAAATAAACAGAATCATAAATAAAAATAACATTTGGATATATAGGTGATTATAATAGTTAAAAAATAAAAAATAAAATAAAATTGAAATAAAATGAAAGTAGGATTTCAAATGTGATTAATGTTCAAATAATAAACAAATAAACAGTGAAATAAAATAACAGTAGGATGTATAGGTGTGACTATAACAGTTCAAATAAATAAAAAAATAAACAAGTCAAAAAAATGAACAGTAAAGGGTGTATACGGGTGTGACTATAAAGTTCAAATAAATAAACAAATAAACAGAAGGTGCAGTTAAAATGAACAGTAGAGATTATACAGGTGTGACTATAAAGTTCAAATAAGTAAACAAATAAACCCGTGAAATAAAATGAACAGTAGATATGATACAGGTGTGCTATAAAGTTCAAATAAATAAACAAATAAACATGAATAAAATGAACAGTGGATGTGATACAGGTGTGACTATAATAGTTCAAATAAATAACAAAAAAATAACAGCAAGTCATGAAATAAATTAACAGTAGTCCTGATACATTTGATATATATTCAATTAAATAAACAAATAAACAGTAGGGGGAAATAAAATGACATGGATTGATCGGTGTGACTATAATAGTTCAAATAAATAAACAAATAAACTGAATTTAGTGAAATAAAATGAACAGTAGGATGTGATACAGTTGCTATACTTCAAATAAATAACAAAAACAGTGAAAAAATGAACTGGTATGATGGGGTGTGACTTATAATAGTTTCAAATAAATAAACAAATAAACGGGAATGCTAATATGAACAGTGGATGTGTGGTGTGACTTAACAGTTCAAATAAATAACAAATAAACATAGTCAGTGAAAATGACAGTAGGATATGATACAGTGTGACTATTAGTTCTAAATAAACAAATAACATGATCAAAAAAAATAACGTAGGATATGATACAAAAGTGACTAAAGTTCAAATAAATAAAAAAAAATACAGTGAAATAAAATGAACAGTAGGATTGATACAGGTTACATAATAGTTCAAATAAATAAAAAATAAAAAAGTGAAAAAAAAAAGTGGGATATGATACAGGTGTGACTTTGGGTTAAAAAAATAAACAAAAAAACAGTGAAAAAATGAACAGTAGGATTGGATACAGGGGTGACTTAAAAATTCAAATAAATAAACAAATACAGTGAAATAAAATTAACGGGGGATGTGTCGGTGTGACATAAAGTTCAAATA